>JARYGA010050606.1:0-38982 GCA_030545235.1 Helianthus tuberosus | reverse complement strand
GTGAATCATGCTAATCAAGTTTATGCACAATCAAAACAATCAATCAGAACCGTATGAGAGAACGTACTAACCCAAAAGACTTCATGACAAAGATGATGTTGCCGTGAAGAGCAAAGGTGCGTCCACTGCCGTAATGATTAGATGAGCGTAGGGTTTGTTATGTGATGATTGGGGAGTATGGAAAGGGTTACGTACACAAGATGTTCAAGTTATAGATAAATGCAAAACCTAAATCATGTGGATAGTTGGGCTGGTCACGACATAAGTTGGGCTACAAAGCAACTGGACCGCTCAATTTCATGAATACAAGGTTGGGCTCAGTGGATTGATCCTTGGTCCAAAGTTTAGGTTGTTTAGCATTCAACCACATAGCCCACTATATGTGCGGCCCAACACTAACAAAGTTAACCTACGCTATCTAGCCGAGTCACTCTACGACTATGTTAACAGAGTTATCACCGAGCAGGATATTAACGCAAAGAAGAGAGATAATAAAGAGTTAAGACCATAATATTCAACATTACTAACCTTAGGGTTCGGGTTGTCACATCATCCCCAACTTGAAAGAAATTTCGTCCCGAAATTTGACAAGTAGCACAAAGGAATGAAGTGAGAAAATCAAGACTGTTGCGGATTTTGCTCAGGTGCCACATCATCCCCAACTTGAAGAGGAATTTCGTCCCGAAATTCACTAGTTTCATCAGGTTTAGACTTGTCGTCAGGAAAGAGTTGAGGATATTTAAGCTTCATCTGATCCTCACGCTCCCACGTGAACTCCGGTCCACGTCTTGAGTTCCAACGAACTTTAACAATCGGAATACGACTATGTTTGCGCACTTTGACCTCCCGGTCCATAATCTCAATAGGTTCTTCGACAAACTGCAACTTGTCGTCAATCTTCAACTCTTGAAACGGCACAATCAGTGTTTCATCAGACAAACACTTCTTCAACTGTGAGACATGAAAGACATCGTGAACATTACCCAACTCCGCAGGCAACTCAAGCTTGTAAGCGACTTTACCGATCCGCTCCAGAATTCTAAATGACTCAACGTAACGTAAGCTAAGCTTGCCACGCTTCCCAAGCGTATCACACCCTCCCATGGCGAGATTTTCAACACGATACGATCGCCTACAGCGAACTCCCAGTATTTCCTAAGCTTATCGGATTTTCCGACAGACATGCGTTGCCGCCAAACGATATCAGATCTGGTCAATCTTTCCAGGGGTTTTGAGTACAGGTCCTAGACCTGTGATTAGATTGTCACCCTACTCTAATCCAACAAGGAGTTTAACGTCACTGCTTATGTAATGCCTCAAACAGAGCTGTCTGAATACTAGAATAGTGACTGCTACGGTAGACCCCAGTCAAAGGTATGTGTCCTCCCAATTTCACTAAGTTAATCCTGCACATGCTCACCGCATGTCTTCGTGTGCCAGGATGGTTCGTTACTCTGTTCGGTTGTCCTTCAGTGGTAAGCAATGCCCATGTCTAGACGTGAGCCAAGGGTGTTGTGTGTTGCCAGTCATAAATCAGGTATAGCTCAAAAGCAAAAGTAACAGGAGGTGACACCTCGTGCTTAAAAGCCGCCTCTCTCAAAGGAACATTAACAGCTGTGAAGACTCGTCAGTCCCCTTGATTGTACGAAAGTGTGCTGGTAGCGTGAGACAATCAACGATCACCCAGGTGGTATTGGTTTCCTTTCAAGTTGTAGAGTCCATGGCAGTCTGTTCTCATTTCCATATGTGGGTTTCTAGTTGCTGATTCTTCCCCTTGACTTTCCCACAAGTCAAACATCATTCACATACATAGCTAGGTGGGCCTTCATGCCCGATCACTAGTGTAAGATTTATACATCCCAATATCTCTCATCAAAGCCCAGACGACTAGAATATCGAGGTCGGTGTGCTCTGCTCAACACGAGTTCCCTACAGTTACCGTATAACGAGACCCACATTCCATGAGGTAGCGCATATCGTCTGACCTGCCAAAGGTTGCTTCTCTATGTCCCACATGGGTTTAACTTGAAAATTCTCTTTCTTCAGCTCTCCATTTTTTTTTAACAGAGCGAGTCTGATCAGGTAGGTTGGAGTCGATAGTGAGTTACAAAGCTAGTACACGTTCAGGTTTCCCCGTGTAATCATTTAAAGGTTCCATCCAGCGATGTCGTCACATGATTAGCTCTTTCGAACAAAGGTACACCGGAGGCCCTTGTGATCGGTCTAAGTAACGCATTCGGTACCATCCAAGTAATGCCTCCAAGTAAGTCCAAAGGCCACGATTTTTCACCGCCGGTTGTGTGTCGTGCAGTTCCGTTTTGTAACTCCATTACGTAAATCATCACTATCTCATGTTGCATCGGTGTGTAACTGGAATTCTGATTCGGACCGTCATGGTATACCATTAAATTACCCGTACCCTTAGGTAAAGACGATGCTCAGTGCATTGTTGAGTTGGGATTCGGAGGCTGAAAAGACGTTCTCCCGTTCTGTCTCCCATGAACTCACAGCACGCCGCCGTGCTAAAGAGATTACAGCGGTGCAATCTTCAAAGACCCCGCGTTGAATCTACGATGATATCCAGCGAAACCAAGGAGTTGTTGCGTCCCCTAATGAATCTTTGGTGCCAAACGGTTTCTAACAGAATGGATCTTAATGAGGTCCACATGTATTCCACTTCGTTGATTTCATGACCAAAAATGTACCTCTTGTATCCAGTAATTACATCTAACAAGACTTTGCACGGAGTGGCTCCTTCCTCAGGGGCTCTAAAATAAGATACCAATGCCGCCCATGATGTTCCTTTGTCCTGGAAATGGTCCAAAACGTCATCGATAAACGCGGTCGTTTTATGTGATCCATAAAGCTGCTGGTGTGTTGATTAACCCAAGGTCGTGAAATACAAGTTGCAATGGCCGTTCTGCGTTCGTTATGCCGTTTTAGGAACATTCTCCCACTTGGATTTCCATCTGATAATAGTTCGCTCTTAAATCAATCCTCGAATGAAAGCTCATCCCTTGCAATTGGTTGACAGGTTGTCAATACATGGTCGAGGCAAACGGTTCTCGACTGTCGCCTTGATGAGTTCTCGATAATCGGTACACCTACGAAAAGGCTTATCTTCACGGATATAACTAGGGCTTCCCAAGGCGAAGAACTAGGTCCGATAGAACTCCTGTCCAACAGTTTTCGTAGTAGCTTAGACAGTTCTTGCAACCCTCCCGGTGCAAGGCGGTAAGAGTACGAGTCTTCAGAGTTGCCTCTGGCGTGAAATCAACTGAGGTTCCGACTAACAGTTGTGGAAGTAAACCTGAAAGTTCCTCAAACAACACACTGAAAGGAGTCACGAATAATCGGTGGATCCCCGATCCTATTTTCCTTAGCCTTAACATTAGTAACGGTTGCCAACATAGCGGGGTAGTTCCTCCGTAGACACTTCTGGGATTTCATTGCAGAATTGTTGCTAGCCTTTACACAACTCTGATATTCTGGAACAGATGACGATTCTCTACTAGGGAGAGGGGTACACAAAGTTTCCTTTTCACATAGTATATCTGCGCGATGTATAGATAACCCATCCATACTAACTATTGCATCAAACTTTCAAGGGTAGTAGAAGGAAGGTCGACATCGAATACTTGTCCCACAGCGTCGAGTTGCATCCCAACAATCGTATGAGTTTTCAGTTGACTTGCCATCAGCTGATTCCACAGCAGGTTCGGTTTCAAGAAGCATCAGAGTCAAGCAGAACAGAGCCGAAATGATTAGTTACCCAAAACATGCACACTACCATGTTATTATTACACCTGGCGTTGCCTACGCCAATCCTAAACGCTCTTCCATGAGCATCATTTCCAGTGTCTGTTGGTTTCATTACGAGCATTTCCAATACGGCCGTCGTTCCCTTGGTTGTTGTTGTGACTGCTGCCTCTAATGTTGTTGCTTGAAACGGGGCCTTACGGTCTTTAAAAAAAACAGGGTCCATCCTGGCTCATTCCGTGTCGCGTCCTAAGACACTACTCACTGCGTGGGAAGTTACTCATTCCACCCTATAATCAGTTACCATCGCTTACGCCCTGATTGATTCATAAGAGTTGACTCCCATGAGTCACTGACTAGGGTTAAGGATTCAATTGGAGTCAAATTGCTGATGTTAGTTGCTGGAAATCGGGGTCGTCAAAATACTGAGGTCAGTAAAGTGCTACACTCATCCTCTTGCCCATCAATGTTGCAAGTTGTTTGAGTAATACGCGGTATGCTGCGAGAGTGTTGCAGAAGTGATCACACTTCGGAGTATAAGACGCCAATACATAGAGTTCTAGTAAACGAAGAGAAGCGAGAAAGGTATAGACCAACTCAAGGATGTTCATGCAAGCACCTAACATTCTACAGGTTTCGCTAGGCGTTCAGATGCGTGTTCAGGTAATACTCGATAGCATCGAGATTCGTAAGGATTCAGAAAGGAGTGAAAAGATTACGTTCGAGTAAAAGACAATCACTGCAATGACCCCACATAGGTTTGTTACATTTCTCATTGATTAGATAACAGATCAGAACCTCTTTTTCACTCGTTAGGGCTCACTGGGACTCGCATGCACCCCACATTATTATTATGTGTGCACCCACAATAATATTGTGATTTGCATGCTCATCTCAGTTCCTCCTAACTCATGTCAAATGGTTCTTCAAACTCAAATGTCAAACGGAGGTTGTCAAGGTAATAAAATCACTGGAATCCAAAGACTATGGCATACTATCAATACACCATGATATTGTCCGCCTTGGGCAGCCAGCACGCTTCCAGCGTCTGCCCCTCACGGTTTTCAAAACGAGTCATGATGTAAGCAAGTATCTCATGCAATCATACTATAGTGACGAGTGTATGTTCGTATGTTGTGTCATAAGCAATTGTGTACTAATCATGTAATGTATGCAACAAATGAGAAAGACGAACCTTGCAATCTGGAGCTGAGTGTCATGGTCGATTTCGAATCTGTTCGGTTATAGTCTGGTTTTATAGAAATCGTTTTAAAACCAAGTTCACTATAACCAGTGGCTCTGATACCAAACTGTCACACCCCCAAAATACCACCTAGGGAATGTCCCTGCTAGGCGTGTGACGTACCAACAACGAGCCACTAATTACATTGAACCAACCATAATATGTTTAATAAAAATTCCATTCATGAAATAAAAACATTCGTAGAATATAATCCAAGTTAAATAATGACAGCGGAAGCAAATAACAATTCATTGTTTAAATGTTTCAAAACCCAATGTAAATGAATTCCGTGAATGAGACACGCGTAGCCAAACACCGCGACCCATGACCACTCAAGCCATCCAGATAGCAAGTTCCCATCCAAAGTACCTAACGACCTGCGAGCATGCAACAAGTGTATCAGACAAAGCTGGCGAGTTCACAGTTTAAGAAAACGTTTTGTTACCAGTTGTATGTAAAACAGTTCACTGACGAATGCAAGTAATATTGTTAATATCTCAATTCCGAACAAGACGGCTCCTGATGTACATGACTGCCCTATCCCACGTACTCCTATCTAGTACTGGGCCCGACTGGGTCATTAGTTCACATCCGTCCTATCCAGGAGCGGTGTGAGGGTGCCAAACCTAAGTAGCGCTACCAACTAATACCCGAATAAGGGACTTACAAAATGATAGGTGAGAATATTAACCAATATACCCGTTTTTACCCAAACCACTGACTGTCCCCAACCACTGGGACGCATGCTCGAATGTAGTGAACTCACCTTAGTTTTGCTCGGTAAGATTAACTACTTGTGCCACGTTGATCAAACAAACCCTAGTGTTGATACCAATAATAATCAGTTTCCCAATCACTTAAATTATATATTTTTCACATGTCATTCAAATAATGCACTATCAGTAAACATGTTGTACATGTTGTATTAATTATTCAGTGTTGTTCACATCTCACACAACACTTGACCTATTGCACGTATCAGGCAACAATTATCATTTAACTCATTGCAATCATGCATGTCCTATAACACTCCTAACACAACTAATGGTTCGGTCAATGGTTTTACATAACCAAATGATCCAATGACATGTTCATCACTTCAACCAGGAAGTGTGTGGCCTAAAATGTGAGAGCCCAATGAGCCCAGCCCACACTGTTTGTGCGGCTGCTCCCTTCACCAACATGGTCACGGCCCAGCTGCGGCCGGTTGGCTTTGTTTGTTTGTTGGCCCGATTAATAGTGTAAAACCCACATAACTTACATGTCAATTATGAAAATTCCTAAGTCCATATCAAGTTGTATATTATTTATTAATGTGCAGTCCAATTTACAACACAATCAACAATTACCTACTTTTTATAATTACTTCATCATCACATCAGCCAAGAAAAGTCAAGAACCATTATCATCACATCAACATTAATTGAAGGCCTCCTGATTTTCGAGAAAGGAGGAGACATCATCATGACATAAAACTAATTCACACATCACAATATCCACAATTTAAAAAAAAAACATCGATCATCATCATTAGTATTGGTCATATTTTATTGTCACATTGCACAAGCATAGTTTCCAATACATCAACACATGCTCACATAGAATTAACAGCCAACACATAACAATCGAGACTCTAACCAACCGAACTCGTATGCCTAAATGTCACCGAATACTTAACAGCCAAACATCAGCCGTACACGTTACGTTTCATGCATTATTACTCAACAATTAAGGTCGTTTCCAGTCGGTTCATGATGTCACGATTCAATTATATCATACATACTTGCGTGTGAATCATGCTAATCAAGTTTATGCACAATCAAAACAATCAATCAGAACCGTATGAGAGAACGTACTAACCCAAAAGACTTCATGACAAAGATGATGTTGCCGTGAAGAGCAAAGGTGCGTCCACTGCCGTAATGATTAGATGAGCATAGGGTTTGTTATGTGATGATTGGGGAGTATGGAAAGGGTTACGTACACAAGATGTTCAAGTTATAGATAAATGCAAAACCTAAATCATGTGGATAGTTGGGCTGGTCACGACATAAGTTGGGCTACAAAGCAACTGGACCGCTCAATTTCATGAATACAAGGTTGGGCTCAGTGGATTGATCCTTGGTCCAAAGTTTAGGTTGTTTAGCATTCGACCACATAGCCCACTATATGTGCGGCCCAACACTAACAAAGTTAACCTACGCTATCTAGCCGAGTCACTCTACGACTATGTTAACAGAGTTATCACCGAGCAGGATATTAACGCAAAGAAGAGAGATAATAAAGAGTTAAGACCATAATATTCAACATTACTAACCTTAGGGTTCGGGTTGTCACAAGGAAAGTTCCCAAGATAGAAAATCCCATGGATAAAGGAAAAGGGATCGAAATTGGGGAAAGTTTTAGGCAAGTAAGAATAGAAATTGGGGAAAGTTCTAAGCAAGCAGAGGAATTGCCACTACAGGAGGAACTAGATCGCATACTGGCAAATTGTGATATCCTTAGGCCTATCAATGAAAACCTCTTCCCTTATCCTGCTAAAACCCAACTTCCAGTAAATTTGGAACCGGCCATCCCAGATCCTCTGATCCACACTCAACCTCTAGGAGAAATGGACGAATGGTGGACTAACGACTGGCAGTTTCAAAACCTCCTAAATAATCCTTATACCTTTTTCCCTCAGTTCGACCCAGAACCTGCACCAAACCCACGAATGAGTAATGAAAACTTAGCTGAACTCCGCCATTTTGGCGAGGAGCTGATAGATGCAGGGAATATGATCCGGGAGGTGGGATAACGGAAGATAGTGTGGTTGTGAAGCTGTGATTGTATAATAATAATAGTAATAAAAATATAAATCTGTAAAATAACCTAAAAATAAAACTCTTGTAAGATAACGGTGTGTATGGATGCATAATATAAAGTATAAAATATCAAAAGTTGAAAAATCGACGATTTTGGCTATAATTGTTTACGTGATTATGTGCAATTATTTTGTTATATTTGGTTTTTAATTATTTTATACTAATTACTTATATAAATTACCAGATGGCAAACGCTGGTAATGAACAAGTTAACGAGGATCAATTTCTGAATAGGCAAGATATCGAAAATATCGTTGCTCAGGGAATAGCCAATGCTATTCCAGCAATACTCGCTGCTGCTCGAAATCCAGTTGAACCTCAAATTATTCCTAGCAAACGTACTTATGAAGACAATTTCAGTAATAGTATAAACGGAGGCGGCAACAACAATAACAATAATGATAATATACTGCAAGCCCCAACTCTCAAAAGAATGAAAGTTGCAACGCCTGGTTGCACTTATAAGGAATTTCTTGCCTGTAAACCAGCTAAATTTGCAGGCAATGAAGGGGCGACTGCGGCGCTGCGTTGGTTGGAGAAAACCGAAGCCGTGATTATGATAAGTAAATGTGTCGAAGAAGACAAGGTCATGTATGCGTCATATCTGTTTAAAGAAGGGGTGCTAGAATGGTGGAATACAATACTTCAAGCCAAATGAAGAAATATGGCCTATGCCATGAGTTGGGAAGAATTTAAGCAACTAGTGGAAAGAAAATTCTGTCCCGAGTATGAAAAGGAACAAATGGCGAATAAATTCCTGGACCACCGGATGGTGAATGTAGACTGTCGAGGGTATACTTCGACATTCTTCGAGTATGCGAGAGTGGTACCAACCCTGGCTTCGCCAGAACCGGTACTTATTTCCCGTTATATTTGGGGATTGATTGGTGAAATCCGTGATATCGTTAAAGCTGCGAGACCTCGCACTATTGACGATGTTGTGGAATTAGCTAACACTCTGACTGACGGGCTAGTACGCACAAGAGAAGAAAACCGGAAGAAGGAAGTAGCCCAAAAGATTACCCAGGGATTCCGTGTGGGTAATCGTAGTAATTTCAAGAAAAAGGGAACCGGGCAATCTTCCATTGTTCCATTTTGCAATGCCTGCAAAAGGAAGCATTTTGGAAGATGCAAAGGATATTGTAATTTCTGCAAAATCCCGGGGCATCAAGAAGAAGACTGCAGGAAGAAAAAAGCAACAGTCTGTTACAACTGTGGAGAAGCTGGACACTTCAGGCCAGACTGCCCAAAACTGGTCAAACCAGCCGATAACAAAGCCAAACCTGCAGAAGGAGCTACCAAGAAGAACGTAAGAGCCTTCCAGTTGACTACTTAGGAAACAGAACTAATTCCTGACGTAATAGCTGGTACGTTCCTAGTTCACGACGTTTATGCAAAAGTATTATTTGACTCTGGTGCAATCCAAAGTTTTATAAATACTTCATTCTGCCAAACTCTTAACTTACCTTTAACCAACCTTAGGCAGATTTTTACAGTCGAAACAGCAGATGGGAATTCTATTAAAATAAATAAGGTTGTGCGAGAAGGAAAGATATAACTTTTAGGTCATAAATTTTCGGCAACCCTGTTACCTATGAATTTAGCCGGATTTGATGCTGTGTTAGGAATGGATTGGCTAGTAGCCAATCATGCTCGAATTCTTTGTGATAAGAATTCCATAGAAATTTATACACCCTCAGGAAAATTAGTTGTGATTACAGGAGATAAGCCACGAAATCCAATGAAATTCATTTCAGTAATGAAATTGGCCAGTTATTCCAGAAAACAAGAAATGGTGTATATGATTTCAGTAATCATTAACACTAAGAGTAAGGAACTTAAGGAAATTCCAGTAGTATCAGAATACCCAGAGGTATTCCCAGAAGAACTACCCGGATTACCACCTGATAGGGAAGTAGAGTTTAGAATTCATCTAATTCCTGGAACTACACCGATAGCCAAGGTACCTTATCGGTCAATGCTAGAATTGAAAAAGCAATTAGATGAATTACTGAGCAAAGGATTTATACAACCTAGTTCATCCCCGTGGGGAGCGCCAGTGTTGTTTGTAAAGAAGAAAGATGGTTCGATGCGAATGTGTATCGATTATAGAGAATTAAATAAAGTTACAATTAAGAATCGATACCCATTACCTAGGATCGATGATCTTTTCGATTAACTTCAGGGAGCTAGATACTTTTCTAAGATAGATTTACGCTCCGGATACCATCAATTGAAAGTACAAGAAGAAGACATACCTAAAACTGCTTTCAGAACTAGGTATGGTCACTACGAGTTTACAGTCATGCCCTTTGGGTTAACAAATGCCCCTGCAGCATTTATGGACATGATGAATAGAATCTATAAACCGTACTTGGATAAATTCGTAATTGTCTTCATCAATGATATACTTATTTATTCCAAAAGCCAGGAGGAGCACAGTGAGCACCTGCATGCACTCTTAACTTTGTTAAGAAAAGAAAAACTTTATGCCAAATTCTCGAAGTGTGAATTTTGGTTACAAGAAGTGCAATTTTTAGGTCACATGGTGAATCATGAAGGTATTTACATAGATCCTTCTAAGATAGAAGCAATCACCAAATGGAAGGTCCCGCAGTCAGCTATTGAAATTAGAAGTTTTATAGGATTAGTCGGATACTATAGACGATTGATTAAGGATTTTTCCAAGATAGTTGTACCATTAACTAAGTTAACCTGTAAAGCAGTTGTTGAACCGTTCTACGACCTTAAACTGTCAGTTAAGGCAGTTCATCTTTGATTATGAAGGGGGAATCAACATAAACAAAGTCATAACAGCTATTATCCTTTTAATCCTTCTTTACTGATTGATATTCGTACTTTTACAACGTATTCTGATACAAAACCGGCAACACTTCTCCTTACAAACACATACAGATCCGCTTCAAATGATACACACACTCTCCTATATATAGATCACAGGATTTCGCTTGAAATGATATGAGATGCTGTTCAAGCGAAATCTCCTCAATTGATTTCGCTTGAGATTGGTTCAAGCGAAATTGTGATAAAGTTAATAAACTGATTTCGCTTGAATCCCCACAACACTCTTTCAAGCGAAAACCTTATCTCAAACATGATCTAAACCTAATTAAGACCCTGTTGTGTGTACATTCAAACAAACTAGACACAAGACTTGATTATAACGTAATCAACAGACATTTAGTGCACCAACAGACTCCCCCTTGGATGTTGATGAAGTCTTTGGCTTCAAGTCTTTGTCTTTAACAATCTTCAAACATTGTAAACACTTTCCTCAATCTTTATCTTCAATCTTCAAACTTTAAACTTCAATCTTCCCTTTGACCGTTGATCCAGACTCCCCCTTTCACAGACTCCCCCTCTCGATATGCTAGAATCTGAGATATCTGGTTCAAACTTTGACAATTAGCTTCCGTTGGGAATAATGAAGTCCAATCCTGTTACTCAACCAACAAACATAACCATTCTACCTTTTCAACCATAAAATACAAACTCAATCAGTTTTAACAATCCACTCAAGTATTTAGGTCCAAGTTAATGACCCTGATCACTTGATTAATCTACCAAGTCCAAATTAATGACCTTGGTTGATCTTTTGACGAATCAATACTGATTTTAAAAACACACTTTCAAACATTTTCTGAAAATAACAAGTATCAAATTAATGAACTTGTTTTTTTTTTTATCTTTTCAAACAAATCAAACTTTATCAAAGTAAGCTCTCCTCATTCTTCAGTCCAGAATCTCCTGCATCTGCTTCAAACATCTGAAAATCCAACAATCAACTCTCCACTTTGGTTTGTCGGAAAATAAAGCAAAAATAAAATCTTTTTGGATTTTATCAAAGTGATCTAAACTAAGAAATGAAATACAGAAAACTTAAATTGCAGAAAGTAAACAAAGTAAACTATTTACAAACATATTTTTGGCGAGCGTGTCAGGGAATCATATCAGCTTTTCAGACAAATCACAAGTACCGTTAAGCTTCATTTCATACTCAGACTTAAACAATTTACCTCGATTGTCGATATACTGATCCATCTTAAATTCTCACACAAATTTCAATTTACTCAGGATACGATTTAGATGAATTATGAACTTAGCTCATTCATGTGTCCCACCTCTTGAATATACTCCCGTATCCAGAATCCCAATAATCAGTCTTACAGGTGAGTATACTACAATGATATCTGTATATAAATTAGGTATGCGAGGGCCGAGGGATCTCAGGTCGATACTTCCGTATACGCAGAGAGATATCAGCTTTGACTTTCGGTATGTCCCCTTTAGAGGATCTTTTTGCTTACAACAGCAGCGACTATCAATTTTATTGTTTCGGCATGCTGAGGGTTTAATGCTGTGTTTCAAGCATTGCAGCAAGTATTATCCAGGGACTAGGTCAGAACCACCGTTCAGCAAAAGTCCCGGAATAATACCCCAGACATCATTGAGTATAAAGACCTAGTATATCAGATTAAGAGACCTTTCAAACGAGATTTCAGGGGTTACCTATATATCCAAGTAGTGTTCCCCACGAATTCACAAGTTTGAATTTAGATTTATATCCCGAATAAATCTACTAAATGTGCGAAAACCTATCGACACATCATCAGTGAGATTGTTTAACTCATTTTTACTTTACAAATCTTTAGCATACTGTAATCGTCTAG
Organism: Helianthus tuberosus; assembly: GCA_030545235.1. Taxonomy (NCBI): domain Eukaryota; kingdom Viridiplantae; phylum Streptophyta; class Magnoliopsida; order Asterales; family Asteraceae; genus Helianthus; species Helianthus tuberosus. Next base: position 26,425 of record JARYGA010050606.1, on the reverse strand, counting down.
CTGATGTACTATCATTTTCCCTATATACACAAGCTCTTTTTCAGATTTTATCATGTTTTTGTATTTTTGCATTTTTTACTGTTTTTGTATTTTCTGAAAAAAAATAACTATGTACAAACATCTACTCCCCCTAAATACCAAAACAAGTAAAAAATCGACAAACCATTGCAGATTGTTTCTCGTCTTCATCCGCAACAGTATTCTCATCAACGCCAATTATGCCATCCGACACTGAAAGAAGCTTCATACCATTCAGTTTTAACAAATATTTAAACCGATTTTTATCAAAAGCTTTGGTATGTAAATCAGCTTTCTGTTCGTCAGTGTGGATTTTCTCAATTCGTATCAACTTTTTCTCAAAACAGTCACGAATAAAGTGATGACGAATTTCTATGTGTTTAGTTTTAGCGTGATGTACTGGATTTTTTGTTATATTTATTGCAGCCTCATTATCAACAAAAAGAGGTGTGTTAAAAAACTGCAAACCGTAGTCGCGCATCTGTTGCTGTATCCACAAGATCTGAGAGCAGCAACTGCTAGCAGAAACATACTCCGCTTCACATGTAGATAACGCCACAGACGTTTGTTTCTTACACTGCCAGGTAACCAATCTAGGACCAAAGAACTGGCATCCTGCAGTTGTTGATTTTGAATTGACTTTGCAGCATCCGAAATCCGAATCGGAATACCCTTGGAGCGTAAAGTCGCCTTTCCTAGGATACCACAACCCCAATGACGGAGTTCCTTTCAGGTAGCGCAATATCCTCTTCACAATGATCATATGCGATGCTCTCGGGTTAGACTGAAATCTTGCTGCGAGGCACGTTGGGTACATGATATCAGGACGTGAAGCAGTTAGGTACATTAAAGAACCTATCATGGATCGATAAAACGTTTCATCAGCCCTGTCTCCGGTGAGATCTGGGTGAATCCCATGATTTGTTGCAAGTGGGGTAGCAGCTGGAGTAGAACTTGACATCCCAAATTTCTCTAGAATATCATGAACATACTTTGACTGATGAATGAAAATTCCCTCAGGAAGTTGTTCAACTTGTAAACCCAGAAAGAATTTCATCTCCCCCATTGATGACATTTCAAACTTTTGCTTCATCACTGATTCAAAATCTTTGCATAGATTTTCATTTGTCGACCCAAAGATTATATCGTCCACATAAATCTGAACTATCAGAAGATGACCATCGACCTCTTTAGTGAAGAGAGTGGCATCCACTTTTCCACGAATGAACTTGTTGGCTAGTAGGTGTTGAGACAAAGTCTCGTACTAGGCTCTCGGGGCCTGGTGTAAACCATACAGCGCTTTGTCCAATAAGTAGACCTTGTTTTTGTGGATTGGATCGGTGAAGCCCGGTGGCTGACCGACATAAACCTCCTCTTTAACCTTCCCGTAAAGAAACGCCGATTTAACATCCAACTGATAAACTTTGAAGTTCTTCCAAGACGCAAATGCTAGGAAAATTCTGATTGCCTCTAGTCGTGCTACAGGAGCATAGACTTCGGTAAAATCAATCCCCTCCTGTTGACTAAATCCCTGAACAACGAGTCGAGCTTTGTTCCTTACAACAACTCCTCTATCGTCCCTCTTACACTTGAACACCCACTTGGTGTTAATCTTTCTCTGACCATCCGGCAAATCAACTAACTTCCACACTCCCAATTTCTCGAATTGACTAAGTTCCTCCTGCATAGCATTGACCCAAGAATCTTCAGTAAGCGCCTCTTTGTAAGTTCTTGGCTCAACCTGCGAGATAAAACAACTCAATGAGAATTCAGTTTGCAAAGGAGCAACTTTTGTATAAAAACATGTAAGCCCTTTATCAATCCGATTTCGAGTGCGAACTCCAGCTTGCAATTCTCCTATGATCAACTCCTCTGGATGATATGAAAAAGTTCACGGCATCACTTCACTTTGAACATCTACATTTCCCTCCAGATTAGTAACATTCTGCTCTGCATCTTGTTCACCAACTTGGTTTGTTTGACTTGAAATCTGAATCTGCTCCCCCTCAGAATCTGAATCTGAATCACCATGATCAAATACTGGCATGTTTTCAGCTTCTAGATTATCATTCTGAGCCGACTGATTATCCTGAGCAACTTCATTCTGTTGGACATCATCATGTTCACCAGCATTACTTGGACCTGCTTCATCATCATTGGAAGTTTCCCGTGGTCTCCTTGAATACTCAGCTGGGAACCTTAGCTGCGAATCATATTCACGCAAAATATCCAACTCATCAAAGAAATCTTCATCATCCTCTGATTCTTCTCTCATGTCAAACGAATCCCAAAGTTTGTCATAATGATAACACCATGAATCACCAGGATTCTGTGGCGGCATGGTATAACCTTGACATTCAACATTTGCAGCTTCAATAATCCGTTTCTCACTTGGAACGAAGACACGTCGCATTGGATTTGCATAACCAACAAAAATTCCCTCAATGCTCTTCGGACCAAACTTTCCATGAGGCTCTATAACCGTACAAGGTGACCCGAACGGTTCTAGATACTTCAAATTCGGTTTGCGATTATTAATTAGCTCAAAGCATGTTTTGTTGAACTTCTTGACAGAGAGAACCCTGTTGAGCGTATAGCATGCGGCGGAAACAGCTTCAGCCCAAAAATTAATTGGTAACTTTGAATCTGCGAGCATAGTTCTAGCCGTCTCGATTAGTGTCCGGTTTTTGCGTTCTGCTACTCCATTCTGCTGCGGAGTGTACGGAGCACTAAACTCATGCAAAATACCTCTTTCATCACAAAATTCTTCCATCTTACTGTTCTTGAATTCAGTACCATTATCACTTCTAATTCTCTTAATACGCCTTTGGTACAAATTCTCAATCTTCCTGAACAGCCCCATCAAACTGTCAAATGTTTCATCTTTCGTCTTCAAGAAAGAAACCCACGAAAATCTGGAATAATCATCAGTAAGGACCAAACAATAGTAATCTCCTGTAATACTTTTGACATTCACCGGACCAAACAAATCCATGTGAAGTCTTTCTAGCGGTCTCGAAACTGAATTGACTTGCTTTGTAGGGTGTGACTTTTTCTTCTGCTTGCCTTTGATACAGCTAATGCACTCCCCTTCCAGATGAAAACCTTTGATATTAACTCCCAATACCAAATCATTGTGCACCAAGTGATTCATTTTTCTAAGATGTATATGCCCCATCTTTCGGTGCCACAATCTTGATTCTTTCTCAGTTGCTCTAGACACAAAACAATGTGCTTGACCAGTAGTTGTAGTTGCTACACTCATATCTAACACATATAAATCATTCACTCTAGGTGCCCTCATGATAATCCATTCTTCCGGAACAACAAAACCAGGTTTCAAAATCAAACATTCTTTATCAGTGAAGTGAGTAGTATACATGTTGTCACAAATCTGCGAGATACTAAGCAGATTGTTCTCCAGCTCAGTGATGTAGTTAACTCTCTCAAACGTCACAATCCCATTGGATAACGTTCCTTCACCAACAATTCTACCACCTTCATGACCTGCAAATCCCACATAACCACCATTGATATTCTTCACATCATACAGTAATGCAGTTTTTCCTGTCATATGTCGAGATGCGCCACTATCCATGATCCATCTTGAAATGGCTCTTGGAAGATCCTGCACATAACAAACTTCAAATTAACCAACTTTAATAAAGATGCCGATTCATGCTTCGCGATCCAGGAAGCTCCGGCAATTCAAACTGCTTATTCGAACATGGTGTCCACCCAGGCCTCATCAGCCTTAGGTGTAACCTTGACTCTCGCAATTTGAATTTTGAAATTTTCAGCCTTCAAAGGTGGAAAATTTGCATCATAATCAACCGAAATTGATTCTTCAGCCTTTTTCACTTCAGAAGTTGAAATTTTCATTTCAGTTTTTGGTTTCCAAACTTGTTGAGATAATGCAACCTGTTTATAAAACTTGTCGTTTTTAGTTACCACTTTCTTTACAGGTTCATTTTTCACTTTGATGTTGTTATTTTTCACACTCTTTTTCTCAACAACGATTGGTGCTTTACCCTTCACATCAACTTTCTTCTTTTGTCTGTCAAAAACTTCAGTCTTAGGCTTGGAGTTGGTGCAATTTCTTGCAATGTGACCAACTTTGTTACATCGAAAACATGTACGAGTATCAACAACTCGACTTGTGCCTTCAGACTGAGGTTGTGAGACCCTCTTCTCAAAGAACTCTTTATTTGATTTTGAAAAAAATTCATTCTCTTCATCAGAAAGTGAACTTGAACTGTTCACAAACACCTTCTTTTCAGCAAACCTCTTGTTTTGAAAACTCTTTTTCTGATAACTATTACCACCCCGATAACCACCCGACCAATTGTTTCGATTGTTATTATAAAAACGTGGTGGAACAACAGGCTTTTTGTAATAAGCTTTATCTTTCTCAAAATTCATTTGCCTTTTTGTTTGACTCAAACTGTTCACTTCTGTCAACTCAACTTCAACCAATTTGAAAACATTTGTCAACTTTTTCACATTAACATTCTCAATTGGAAACTCAGAATCCGAATACAACTTATCAGATCCAGCCATCTTGTACATCACAAGACCCGGTTCATCACTTAAGTTGTTTTTGGATTTTGATTTCTGAATGTATTTGTCCAAGAAACATTCATCATCTTCAGCTGAATCAGATAACAAGACACTTTCAGCTGTGCTCTTAACAATCTCTGTCTGAACACTATCATCAGATGATGTAAAAGTAACATCAATGTTTTCCGGAAGTTTAACTTCTTTTTCTTCCTCAATTTCAACCAACCCAGATTGCTTTTTCGTTTAGTTATCAAGAACAGGTGGTGGAACTTAATGAAACCCCACCCCAGTTCCATCACAATACACATCTTCGCCCGCTTTGTCTTTCCCGATGGGTTTGGGAATGATATGTTGCAAAACAAAGCTTGCGGAGCTGTAACTGTTAAGCTTCAACTGGATTCGCTCGTTTTCGATTACAGCTTCTTGAACTTTAAGTTTCAATTTAGCGATTTCATCCAGTTGTTGGTTGATTGATTCTTCTTTGACTCTAAGCACTGCTTTTAAATGTTCATTTTCTTTAAAAGTTTTACCATTTCGATCATCACAATCTTTCATTGTGCTTTTAAGTTTTTCAAATTTTTCATAAATCTGGCGGTTTTCAAGAATCAACTTTTCATTTTCTTGTTTAATTTTGTCATGATCAATTTTATCATTTTCAATTTGTTTAGTTAATTCTCTTATCCGTTCAGTTGAAGCTTTAACTATTTTGTCACGATCAAGAATCTGATTCTCAACGCTTCTGACCTTTGCTGTCAGATCATCAACTTTCTTCCCGTTGAGATACGTGACTGTGCTACAAAATTTGCACTCTTTGTTGCAATTTTTGCAATCAGCATTTCCATCGATTTTCTTACCTGACACATTTGTTGACACATCTGAACTGACCTGGCTTTTTGACTCATACACAGAGTTAGAGTCTACCTCAAGTGCCTTAGCAGCTAGCACTTTGTCAGCCATTCTTCCAAGATTTTCAGCAGTCAACTCCTGCGTTGTGTCAATAACTCCAGTATCAATCTTCTTTGCTTTCTCGATCTCTTCTTTCTCTTCTTTCTCTTCTTTTTCTTTCTTCGCTTCCTCTTTCATTTTCTCGGTTGGAGTTCCCCACCATTTATGTTGCCAGTACTCATCATCTTCTTTGTATTGCTTGATTATGGCTTCAATATCAAGCGTACTATCATCGATCGCAATATTTCCATACTCATCAAGATAACACTCTCTATCTGGATCCCATCTATTGGCTCTCCTTGCTTCCAGAAAGATACGAGATATTCTAATGATTTTGTTTTCAGCTATCATTTTTCTGTATCTATACTTTTGCTCTTCAGTTCGATCGTCTTTCCACGGAATAGGATCGTCATTTTTCGCCATGAATGCGTAACCAACCGCATCTTCTTCTGGTAGAACCTCTTGACTCCAATCATAACCCTCATCATCGTAAATCACCGCAAGAGCTCTAGATTCCTCTCTGTTGTCTTCAACCTGCTTCAATCTAGGCGGCTCGGATTTATTCTGATGATAAATTGCCTTCTTGTAGTAATCATCTCTGAAAGGGTTCTCTGATTCATCAGCATAAGCGTTTCGGCATTCTCGTTTGAAGTGACCCTTCTGCTTACACTTGAAACATGTCACCTTCGATTTATCGAACCCCAACTTAGTAGATGCACCACCAATTGTCTTTCTTCCGGTAATTTCCATGAATCTTTGTGCACGACGAACAGCACTTGCCATAGCCCAACGAATATCGATCAGTTCCATTTCCTCCGGATCAATCTGATCGTAATCTTCTTTCGTCAGATTTGTGTTGCCTATCTTCCCAGCTACTAATCCTTCATACGATTCCAACACCGATGCTAGGAAGATCATCTGCTGCTTGGCCGACTCTTCATCAAAATTCTGAGCATTCTTCAAGTCTATTGCGATGTTGCATTGAAAACGATTCTTTGCATCAGAATGACCTCCAGAAGATGAAGATCCACTGTGATAACCACTGTGACTTCCACTGCTTTGAGTATTTTGACTTTCTTTGCCAGCTGTCGACACATTTTCAGCAGAAAACGCAGTTTTTGGAGAAGTTGCTTTTGGCATCATGCTCTTTGGATAATACAAATCCAAATTCTGCTGGTAAGATGAGTGATTGACTTTGTATGTCTTTTTCAACTCCAACTCGTGACCCTCGAGTTTCTCAATCAGCAAATCTAATGTCAACTTTTATGGTTCTTTGATAGTATTCTTCAACATCAGCGCATAATATCTCCAATCCATCTCGTCAGGCAACGAATCGAACAATTTGTCGATAAGATCTTCTTCAGAAATTTTGGTATCATGTCTTGATAATTCCAACTTCAGATGACCGAACCTTTCTATCATTTTACACACTGACTCATTCTTAAGACAACCAAACATATCAAACTCTTTCCTAAGAAGTTTCTTTTTGTTTTTCACAATTTCAGTACTACCTAAACATTTCTTTTCTAACTTTTCCCAAAGATCTTTTGCATTTGAATAATCGATCAATGAGATTATGTCTTCCCGGACGGACTGAAATAACAATGCCACACACTTCTGTTCAGCTACAAACGATTCAATCTCCTCGGCAGCTCTTAAAGTTTCACCATATTTCTTTCCATGTTCATAACCGTTTTTCAAACTCTTCCAGCTGGGAAATGCGAATGCCATCAACCAATCTTCAAACTTTCTTGACCACCGACCGTATTCCTCAACAGCCATTAGCTTTGGAGGTTTATTGAACGTTCCGAAGGCACTTTCCGACTCCCAAGCTTCCTTTTTCTTCTCTTTTGGCGGGTTATCATTCACACTGCTTGATGAAGTATCATTGTTTCCGGAATCTCCAGCGAATGCGTACATGTCGCTAAACGGGTTCATGAAAAGATCATCCATCGTGAATGTTCCTGCAAAATCAGCAAACACTTAGAAAAATTTTAAGTTTTGAAAATTCAGCAAGTTCAAGCGAAATCCTTGAAGTATAAACGGCTTCAAGCGAAATCAGCTCTATATAACTGTTCAAGCGAAATCTGATCCAATCTATGTTTCAAGCGAAATCCAGAAATACAATTTCGCTTCAAACAGTCTCAAGCGAAAACTACAACCAGCTTTGATTCAAGCGAAATCTACTAACAATTCTGATTCAAGCGAAAACCACAAGATCAGTTTCGCTTCAACTGATTTCAAGCGAAATCCAAGATCAGATCTGATTCAAGCGAAAACCACAGATAATCAATTTCGCTTCAACAATTTCAAGCGAAATCCAGCCAAAATTTTCTGTTTTGAAGCGAAATCAACTATTAATTTCGAACACTTTCAAGCGAAATTCAGTTTTAGGTCATTTATAACAAGTTTTAATCTGAATTTTAGTCCGAATCTTTGTAGGCTTTGTTAATGCTAAGTTTTACACGATATACTCGAAAATCAGACCATTTCGACCGTTGGAACTCGTTCAGATCAGAAAAATATAAAAAGAAATGAGTAGAAAGAAGAGAATCCGCTGCTATGGTATGAACTCCTCGTCCTGAGCTCTGATACCACTTGTTGAACCGTTCTATGACCTTAAACCGACAGTTAAGGCAGTTCATCTTTGATTATGAAGGCGGAATCAACATAAACAAAGTCATAACAGCTATTATCCTTTTAATCCTTCTTTACTGATTGATATTCGTGCTTTTACAACGTATTCTGATACAAAACCGGCAGCACTTCTCCTTACAAACACATACAGATCCGCTTCAAATGATACACACACTCTCCTATATATAGATCACAGGATTTCGCTTGAAATGATATGAGATGTTGTTCAAGCGAAATCTCCTCAATTGATTTCGCTTGAGATTGGTTCAAGCGAAATTGTGATAAAGTTAATAAACTGATTTCGCTTGAATCCCCACAACACTCTTTCAAGCGAAAACCTTATCTCAAACATGATCTAAACCTAATTAAGACCCTGTTGTGTGTACATTCAAACAAACTAGACACAAGACTTGATTATAACGTAATCAACAGACATTTAGTGCACCAACAGCAGTTAAGTTTGAATGGGGACCTAGGCAAGAAGAAGCTTTTAGGATTTTGAAGCAAAAGCTAACAAATGCTCCAATTCTTGCCTTACCGGAAGGAACAGAAGATTTTGAAGTATACTGTGATGCTTCAAAGCTAGGATTAGGATGTGTGTTAATGCAATGCAAGAAGGTTATTGCATATGCATCAAGGCAATTGAAAAAGCACGAGGAAAACTATACGACTCATGATTTAGAGTTAGGAGCCATAATTTTTGCCCTTAAGATTTGGAGACATTATCTGTACGGAAGTAAGTTTACTGTATATACAGATCATAAAAGATTAAGATATATCTTTGGGCAAAATAAATTAAACATGAGGCAAAGGAGATGGATGGAAATCCTAAGTGACTACGACTGTGATATTTAATACCACGAAGGAAAAACAAACGTAGTTCCTGATGCTTTAAGTCGTAAGTATCATGAAAAACAACCGACGAGTTCGTGCTCTTAGATTAAATTACAGTTAGATTTATTGAAAAACTGAAAAATATTCAAGAAACAGCAATCAAGGATGATGCTGAAGGAATAAAAGGAAGAATAAAGGAATTAGAGCAAGGAAGGGATGGAATTTAGAGATTCCATAAGAAACAAATTTGGGTACCTAAGCAGGGAGAATTAAGAAATAAGATTTTATAGGAAGCCCATAAATCTAGGTATACCATGCATCCTGGTAACAATAAGATGTACCAAGATTTAAGAAATAATTTCTAGTGGATAGGAATGAAAAAAGATATAGCTAGATATGTTTCTAAATGTCTTACTTGTTCACAAGTTAAGGCAGAACACCAGAAACCCTCAGGTTTACTACAACAATTAGAAATGCCTGTATGGAAATGGGAACTCATAACAATGGATTTTGTTACTAAGTTACCCAAAACCAGAAAAGGTAATGATACGATTTGGGTAATTGTGGATCGATTAACCAAATCAGCTCATTTTCTACCTATGAAAGAAACCTTTAGCATGGAAAGGTTGGCAAAGTTGTACGTAGATGAAGTAGTATCCTTACATGGAGTTCCACTCTCCATTGTATTGGATAGGGATAGTCATTTCACTTCCCACTTCTGGACAAGTTTCCAAGAAGCTATGGGAACCCGACTAAATCTAAGTACTACATATCATCCTCAGACAGACGGACAAAGTGAAAGGACAATCCAAACTCTGGAAGACATGCTTAGGGCATGTGTAATAGATTTTGGTGGAAACTGGGATGACCACCTACCCTTAATCGAATTCTCCTATAACAATAGTTATCATTCAAGCATCGAAGCTGCCCCATTCGAAGCACTATACGGACGGAAGTGTAGAACTCCAGTTTGTTGGGCAGAAATAGGAGAAAGTCAATTATCAGGTCTGGAGATTGTACAAGAAACTACCGATACGATTACTCAAATCAAGGATAGATTAAAGACGGCTCGAGATCGCCAGAAAAGTTATGCTGACAATCGACGCAAGCCACTCGAGTTTCAAGTAGGAGACAAGGTATTATTAAAAATCTCTCCTTGGAAAGGAGTAGTTCGGTTCGGTAAGAAAGGAAAGCTAAGTCCAAGATACATAGGACCATTTCCAGTAATCCAACGTATAGGGCCAGTCGCTTATCGCTTACAACTACCAGAAGAACTAGCTGGAGTACATGATGTATTTCATGTATCCAACCTCAAGAAATGTCTATCTGACGAATCTTTGGTAGTACCTCTTCAAGATGTAGAGGTAAACGAAAAGTTAAAATTTGTTGAGAAACCTCTTCAGATAGAGGATAGAAAGATTAAGTTTCTCAAACACAAGCGACTAGTACTAGTCAAAGTCAAGTGGGATTCAAAAAGAGGACCCGAATATACTTGGGAGCTGGAATCAGAGATGAAGCGAAAGTATCCTCACTTATTTCAGTAAATATCGAGGACGAGATTTTAAATAAGGTGGGGAGGATGTAAGGACCTTCAAAAATGTCCCGAAACGACCCGTAAGTAAAAACCCGGACCCCTGAAATTCTACTGTGCATGAAAAACCAAGAAATCAAGAATCTTGGTCTTCAGACGGGCAGCGTAAAGGTAAGCTTAACTTTACGCGGGCCGCCTCAAAGTAAGGGTTGACCGGATAAGCGTCCAGATCCACGTGTCACACGCGTGGCAAGTCTAGTGATGACACCGTAGCCCTAGTCTACGTTTAGCTTTCCCTCGTGGGCCGCGTAAAGTTTGGCTAACGGTTTACGCGGGCCGCGTGAGACCCAAGTTTCACCTATAAATAGCTTGGATCAGGAGCTTTCATTATGTGTCAAAACCACAACTCAAAAACGAAGTAATACTGTTCTAAAGTCGAAATTTCAATTAATATAGCGAGGTGCTGCTACGATACCGGGTATTAACTAGATCGCTGCTACGATTCAATGTCCGATCGATTGAAACTATCCGATGGATGTTTAAGTGTTGCTCACATTCGGGCCATACTTTGTCATTAGTCGTGAATTCGACGGATGTTTAAGTATAGCACTTTGTCATTAATCGTGAGGGTTTTAGTCTCGTGAGTTATCATAAATGCTGTATTAGTTACTAACCTAGTTCGTGTGCATTGTTCTTTAAATTAGGTTACAAGGCTAATCAATAGGCTAAATCTGCCCGTATAAATCTGCAATGTGAGTCATTCTCTTTTTATCAACAGCATTTTACAATACTCCAATCATTTTCAAAAAGTTATAATTACAGGGATTAAGTCATGGTTATCTTGAATCACTGGCTAATTGGGGTATTGTGCACATTACTAATTTCTCACAGTTAGGCTTGTTGGTGCTTCCGCCTCTCGTATTGGACGAGATCTCTTCTGAACGACTCGTTTGGTCATGCAAACGATCCTACAAGTGGTATCAGAGCTCAGGAGGAAGAGCTCTTGCTATTTCAGCCGATATTCGCCGATAAATTCTGTTTTCTACTCCATTTCTGTCACGTTTTTCAAAATTAACCTAGAATTTCTGGATAAAATGAATTGATTTTGAAATATATTGTACAAAACAGTGTTTTAGATAATCTGTGAAAGTATCAGACCATAAAACAAAGTAAAACTTGTTCATTTTGGTAAAAATTAATCAGTTCGTTTGAAGGTTATGTCATATCACACGAACAGAAACTTTAGAATCAGATCTACGAAGATTTAGTGGACTATATTGAACAGAAATCACATCTTTGTGTTCGGAATTCATAGTAGAACAATCCTTGAATATATCAGATTCTAATTCAACCGAAAATGTGATCATATTTGAGAAAATTACATCAGATCGTTTGAAAAATGTTCAGTTCGTAAGCTCAGTTCGTCTGAAAGATCTCAGTTCGTTTGAATTGCTGGTTCAGTCTGTCTAAAAGTTGTTCAGTTCGTTTGAATTGTAAGTAGTCCGTTTAAAAAGGTCATACGAAGTGATCTTCAGTTCGTTTAAGAGATTCAGTTCGTTTGTTCGTTTGTCAGGTCGCCTGAAACAGTTTTCTGGTCGTTTGAAATTTAGTCCGTTTGAAAAGGACAGTTCGTCTGAGCTGTTCATACGATCTAAGTTCAGTTCAGGTCGTTTAAGAGAACCAGTTCGTCTGAAGGGTCATACGAAGTGACCAGTAACTCGTTTGAATCTTAGATTGTTTAAATCTCAGTTCGTCTGAATCGCTAGTTCGTGTGTACTTCAAATCGTTTGAACCTTAGGTTGTTTGAACCATCTCAATACGTTTGGAGATTTCAGTTCGTTTAAACTTCAGGTCATACCAAATAGTTTCAGGTCCACGGTTTGAGTTTGTGATTCAGTCAAATATCATTAATTGCAATCGGTGGAATTGTCGAGATCCATGTGAATTGTCAGATCTACTATAGTATCGGCCAATGATAAATAGCCTTTTAATTGGATTGTCGACATTGTGAAGGGTTTATTTGGAGATATTAGTTTTCAAAACATAAAAAGCACTAGTCAATTAAGTGGACATTGAGGCCCAATGAGAATTGAGTTGAAATTAAAAGGTGTCGGCCATTATTCACGAGACATCATTGGACTTTAAAAGAATATTATTTTGCATGAGAATACTTTTAGAGGTCCAATCAAATTGTTGTTGATTCATGTGCATAATTTTGTTAAAGTCAAAGTTTATCAGCTCAATCGGTTTTTAAGTGTATCAGGTTATCAAGATATTTCGTGGCCTATTTGATCTAATCCATTCAGTTAGTGGTTATACCCGGAATACATTGAAAAGTTCGCGAGTATTCGACACGAGTCCTAGATCAATTTCACTCTCACACTTTCACATATTCAATTCGTTTAAATTGATCATTTGTTTGTTTATCTCCAGGAAATTTGACTAAGTGAACCAGTTCGTGTGAAGGCTTGTTTGAGAAATTATTCGATACCGAAACATGGATTCCGAGTTCTACAACGCATTTGCTACAACCCCGACTACTCCGGCTACTATTGCTCAAAACATTAACGCAGAAAATGAAACTGGAACGTTGCAAAAACCCCCGAAACTTATGGGAATTGAAGAGTATCATGGATGGAAAAATCGTTTTGAGAATTGGGTTCAGGCAAACCATCTAAGAGCTTGGGAAAGTATTGAAACAGCATACATCAGACCACGGACTGCTATGAATGTTGATAAAATTATCTCAGAGTTTTCAGACCAAGAGAGAGAGAGTTATAAAGGAGAGAAAATGATGATAAGTCTGTTGCAGCAAGCTATCAAAGAGGATATATTTGTTTTGCTTCAGCATGATGGAAATGCATATTCGATCTGGAAAGCTCTTGAGAAGAAATTTGAAGGAAGTACAGAGATGTTACAGAGTAAAGCAGCGTTACTGAAAAAGGAGTTTGAGTTGTTTACTAGCATGCCTGGTGAAACTACAAAAACTCTCATTGAGAGATACTGCCATCTTGTGCGCACCGTGTCTCAGTTGAAGATTACTAAAACTCCAGCAGAATGGGTTGAAAAGCTTGCTGACGCATTACCACAGAAAGAATGGGGTACTTATCTGATGATTCTGAAGAATTCTGGACAGTTTAGCAGATTGTCGATCGGACAGTTTATTGAAAAGCTTGAGGCACAGGATCTTGAACAGCAGAAGATTGCCAGAATGAACAGTTCAAGCAATCAACAAGACATCAAACTGTACTACAAGGGAAATGTTCAAACTGTTGAAGCAAGTCCAAAGATCCAAACTGCATTTAGTGCAGGAAATCAATCTGGAACAGGCATTCAAAGTTCAGTTAACACTAGTGGATTTTCAAGTGTTAATCCTCCAAGTGTTCAAAGTGCGAGTGTTGGTAATGGGCATATGATTCAGTGCAATGTGGCATTGCATCTTCAAAATGGTCAAAACTTTTCTGAAGAAGTTGTGAAAAATCATATGGGTCTATTGGTTACTGCTTTGGAATCTTATGAAGGTTTGATAGCCGGAAAGATTGGTAACCCGATGCTAACAAAGGAAGATTATGACCAAATAGATGCAGAAGAGTTGGAACTTATGGATATAAAATGGGCTTTGGCGAGTGTTCTAAGAAGAGCTGAAAAGTTTAAAATGATTACAGGACGAAATGACTTTTTAGATGCTCATCTTTCTGCTTTAGGTTTTGATAAATCTAAAGTTACTTGTTTTCGATGCAGGGAGAAAGGTCACTTCAAGAGAGAATGCAAGAATCAGGAAGCTAGTGGAGCAAAGAATCCGTTTGGTGGTCATGATTATTATCAGAAGGCCATATATCAACAAGTTTCTCATCAACCACATCAACAAAAGGATTCACAAACTGCTCATGGGAAGATGATCGAAGATGCAAACAGGAAAGCTTATTTTGGTATCATTGATCAAGAAGATGAGAAAATGGCACCAGGATTTAGCTGGGATAAGTTTGTAGATGAAAATGGAAATTTTAAAGCCTTCATTGCTCAAATTGTTCAAAAACCAGAATTAATGAAGGAATGGATAGCAGTGTTATCTGATGATGAGAAGAGTCAAGATGAAGAATCTATTTCTTCAGAAAGCAGTGATGATGATGAAGAGCTTGAACATATAAATGTTGGAAAAACTCATTTATCTTCTGACAGTTTTGAATTTTATTTTGCAGATAAATTGAAGAAACTTAAAGAGAGAAAAGCTGCAAAAGAAATGAAAGAAGACAAGATTGTTGAGAAGATAGTTGAAGTGGAAAAGGTAGTTGAAGTTGAGAAGATTGTGGAGATCGAAAAAGTTGTTGAAGTCACAAAACCGTGTCTTACGTGTTTGGAATCTTGCAAACAATGTGAAGATAAAGATAAAAAGTTTTGTGAGCTTGAGAAGTTGAAAGAGAAGTTGTTGTTTGATGTCAAGAATTTGAAAGAATCATACGATGTATTAAACAGAACAGTGACTAGTTTGCAGAAAACAAATTCTGAAAAAGAAGATACTTTGAAGATGTTGAATGCAACAATGATGTCGAAGCAGAAAGAGATAAACTTTTACATTGAAGAATGTGCAAAATGGAAGAAGGAGTTGGATAGTGAAACAGTTGAAAATGAAAGAATCAGAAGATTGTTGAGAAGTTATACAAGTTCTGATTACTTAATTGATCGAATTTATCCAACTGTTGCAGGTTTTGAGGCATTTGAAGACAAGAAGCCGAAGAAAAAGGATACTGGTAAGAAACAGGGTGTCTGTTATAATAAGTGTCCGCCTCCGATTTGGGAAGGGTATTCGTCTAGAAAACCTAACGAGGAAGAATTAAAAAAGGCAGTCAATATAAAGTTGGAGTCCGAGATAACCGATGTTTTACCGGACAATATTGATGTCACGTTCACAGCGTCCGACACAGATCATGAGTCAGAATTGATAAAAAGAGTGGTTGATCAGGTGTTGGATAAGGATGAGGAGTCAGAGTCAAAATCCGAGTCCGAAAGTTCGTGTCAGTCTGTCGGAAGTTCGAGTTCGTCTGTCAAGAGTTCAAAGTCATTAGGAAAACGGGTGTATAGTAAAGAATTTTTGTTGTCAAAATCTAATTTGAATGACGAAACATTTGAAGTTGCATATACTTTGAATGGTTCTGACAAATTATATTTTGATAAAGAATTTCCAATAAGAGGTGTCAAAACTGATTTGATAAAAAAGGTTTTCAAACTAACAGAAATTAATATTTCTGAAATAAAAGATGAAAATCTTAATGTAAAACCTAAACTTTACACCTCAAGAGTACAACAACGTTTGAACAAGAAAAAGGGTTACAATTCTGGTTCTGGTTTTCAAAAGAAACCAAACCACAATCGTAGCTACAAAAAGAAAGGACTTGGTTTTATTCCACCTGAAAACTATAAGAATGAAAAATATGTTCGAAATTTTAAATCAAAAATGACATATGTTGCAGGAACTAGTCATGAAGAAGAAGCAAAGAGCTCATTCTGGAAACAGTCAAACAAGGAGTTTCTTGCTGAAAAGATGAAGAATGGAGCTTTTCAAAGGAAAGAGACAAGAACCTGTTACAGATGCAATGAAGTTGGTCATATTGCATGGAACTGTCCCAACGCAACTAATACAAAACAGGGAGTCTCAGAAAAACTCAAAGAAGTAGTTGTTGATAATACGGAACCACCAACTGAAAAATTTAAAGTTTTCAAAAATTCAACATTTGAAGTTGGTGAATGTTCGAAGAGATTTTACAAGCGAAGTGTGAAACTTGACAACCAAAAATGGGTTGTTAAGAAATCAGAAGTAAAATCTGGTGATGAATCTGATTCCACAGAATCAGAGGAGCCACAGTTTGATGAGAGTGATGAAAACTCAGTTCCTTCAATGGATGATGAGAATTTTCCACCATTGAGGATTGAGAATTTTAAAAGGAAAACTGGAAAGTCTGAAATCTCAAATCAGGGTTATTCTAAAAAGGATAACTTTGATGTTGAGAAAGCGTTTAATGGAAAAATTAAGAAGATTTTCGGAAAGATGGTCGATGGGAAGGTTAAAGGGGTTAAGGAGTTTTATGCTAAAAAGAAAGCAACTTACACTCCAACTGCTTCTGAATTGAAAACACCCAAGGCTGGTCAGGCTTGGGTGGACATTTTCTTTGCTTGAAAAACCTGACTTGCCGGAGCTCCCAGGTTGGTAAGAGTGGAGCAGGAATCGGCATCATTTTTTGAAATGTTTGGTTGGTAAATTTACAGGTGATATCTTTATATTGTTATTTTTTGATTCACATGAGGTTATAGTTGGTGAGTAGTGGTTGAAGAAGGTTTTCGACTTACAAGTGGTAAATCAGGGACATTAAGTTGTACTTGATTTTCTACAAATGATTGAGGAACGATATGATGAACCCCTAACTTACAAGTGGTAAAATCGACAAAACTTATTTTCCGGAAAAATCATTTTGCTTAAAACAAACTTAAGTGTTTTGAAATCATAATGAGAAAATAGTTTTGTGAAAGGGGGAGTTCTGATTGTTTATGTCTAGTGGATGGCGAGTTGAAGCGATTCGATATCAGTTGTCATGTTTGTGTACAGTTTGTTTTCAAATTTCCTAAAATGTGTTTGCATTTTAGGGGGAGTAAAATTTTAGAAAATCCAAAAACATTTGAAAATTTGAAAAAGCCAAAAACATGATAAAATTCAAAAATGAGTTTTGTTGTAAAAAAGAGGAAATGATAGTAGATCAGTTGGACTGTCACAGCACGCTAAAGAAATGTAAATGTCAAATGTGATAAACGATCTCACTAAAGATGTGACGATAGGCTCAGCTAGACTAGTAGATTTGCGATAACGATACAAACCTAAATGAAAAAGCCTAGTTCTAGTGGGAAACATGGTCGAAAGCATAGTACTTAGTTTTGTCCTTCTTGACTGTGTACCTACTCAGTAATCGCTGATTGTCGAAAGACATAAAACTGGTTAAGTTTGTGAAATTTCACAACTTTGCTGAAAAGTCGCTGTGATTGTGCATTTTATTTTGCAAAGATTTAAACTTGTTTGATTTCTTTATTTTGTTTAAGCATCGGACATCCTCTGCGTATACGTGAGTATCGACCTGGATGTTGTTGCCTAAACGTTCTGCTTTATTTTCTTTGGTTTTCGTTTAAGCTTTGGACCTCCCCTGCGTATACGGGAGTATCGACCTGGTGGTTAAAGCCTAAACAACTTCAACTTGTTTTATTTTCTTATTTTGTTTAAACATTGGACTTTCTCTGCGTATACGGAAGTATCGACCTGATTGTTAATGTTTAAACATTCTGCTTTGTTTTCGCACAAATTCACAGATGATAAAAGTTTAAAGGCATTACTTGAGTCAGTGTATTGCATGATGAGGGGATATGCTGAGATCGTGGGGTCCATAAGAACTTAGTGCTATCTTAATATACCTTAACATATCGGTAAGCATTTCGAAAGTTTTTAGATTGAGTTTAAGTGGACAACAATATCGTCAATCAATGTGAATCGTTTAGAGCATAAAATGAAATCAAGCTTAACGGTGTTTGTGATTTGTCTCATAAACTGATATGATCCTCTTACATAAACTCACAAAAATATTGTCTGTATATATTTCTTTATTGCATTTCATTTCATTTAAAAAAAAATCCAAAAAGATTTTCAGTGTGTTTTAGCATAAATTTTGAAAAATCCAAAAAGATTTTCGACAACTGATATTGGAGAACTGATTTTCAAAATTCCAAGTGCTAAACATGATGAGCATGTGGTGAGGGGGAGTGTGTGTATAAATGAGAAAAGATTTTGAATATTTGTCTACATGTGGTTCATCAGTTATTAACATTGTTAAATCATCTTGGATAAATTTGAGGAAGAGTTTGGTTGTATAAATTTTGTAAAATGTTAAATTTGTGAAAAATTTACTTTTGGGTAGAGGATGTGCAGGATAGCCTGGATTCTGAAATCTGAGTAAAGAGCCAGGTCATGATCCTGATTCTGTGAAAGTCAAATTGCAATCAACATCCGAGGAAAGATTGTTCGAGGGGAGTCTGTTGATGCTGAAGAGGAGAAAGAGATAAAGTTTTAAGGATGCTTACATTGTCAGATACTTTGGAGAGAGCTTGAAGACTGATCAAGACTAAAGATGTTCTGAAGGCATACCGAAGACTCGTCAACATCCGAGGGGGAGTCTGTTGGTGCATACGTCTGTCGACTTCGTCTTGTATCAAGTCGTGTAATAAAATAGATGAAACAAGTCACGAACAAGCCAGTTCAAACGAAGTGGATAGTTCAAACGAACTGGACATTCAAACGAAGTGGCCAGTTCATACGAACTGGAGGTGCTTGTTCAAACGAAGTGGGATTAGTATAAATAGTAGACTTGTTATTTCATTTGTAACTTTGGCATTTTCCGGTAGCGAAGCTCTGCCGAGGTATCTCCAGACCGTGTAAAACTTTCATATCAATACAAGAGATAGATTAAGTGATTCTAGTGTGTATATAGCTGAAATATCACCGATACGTTTGATTCCGCCTCTCGTATTGGACGAGATCTCTTCTGAACGACTCGTTTGGTCATGCAAACGATCCTACAAGGCTAATAAATCCTAACAGTAATAATCGTCACTACTTGGGGAAAGACCCAATAGTGGTATGACCATCGTCACCAGGTGACACGGCGCCAGATAAAAATAAGATAGAAGCCATTGTAATCGCTCTTATGCTGTAATTGATAACTACTGTGTCATTTTATAAACTTGAATGACTCGCCAGCATTTCCCCGCTGATAAAATATTTTTAAAACATGTTTCAGGCGACCTGCTGTAAATCAAGGAAAACGTGCTACGGAGCACTAACAAGCTTGAAGAGGTGGCTCAGTTAAAATGAATAAACATGTTTTATAAATCAGGGAATTTACTTATGAAATTCCTCTATTGTAAATTACAGGGTTTATCCCGAATTATGAAATAAAATAATTGGGCATTTTCGAGTTTTAAAAAGATCCTGTAAAATCTTCCGCTGTCGCATCATTTAGATACCACGGGTTCCTGTCCCACGGCCCCTGACCGGGTCAAACCGGGGCTGGGGCCGTGACACAAACCGAGATTGATCCGATGGGTGTTATTGCTCCAAGAGTTTGATTTGGAGATCCGACAAAAAGGGTACCGAGAATGTGGTAGCAGACCATTTCTCCCGGTTGATAGTTGAGGAAGATCCTAAATCTGTAGAGATCAATGAGTCGTTTCCCGATGAGCACATTATGAAATTAGATAAGTTACCATGGTATGCTAACATTGTGAATTATCTTGTTATAGGTGACTTACCGCCACATTGGGATAGACAGAGGAGACAACACTTTATGTTTCAGATTAAGTATTACCGGTTGGAGGAACCGCACTTGTGGAAAGAGTGTGCGGACCAAGTGATTCGAAGATGCATTGATGATGAGGAGATTCCAAGTGTGTTGAAGCACCTACATTCGTTTGCATGTGGTGGCCATTTTAGTGGTCATAAAACGGGTCACAAAGTGTTGAATAGTGGTCTTTATTGGCCAACTATTTTTAAAGACGCATTTGAGTTTTCTAAGAATTGTGTAGAGTGCCAAAAGCTAGGGGTATTTCAAAAAGGGATGGGATGCCCATGCAACCAATCATCATCATTGACATTTTCGATGTGTGGGGTATTGATTTCATGGGCCCATTCCCCAACTATTTTTAAAGACGCATTTGAGTTTTCTAATATGAATGCGCATCCAAGTACAAGGATGGGATGAAGAGGGCACATGATGCCAAGTTGAGGAAGAAAGAGTTCGAGATTGGGAAGAAGGTATGGCTCTACAACTCGAAGCTCAAGTTTTTCCCCGGAAAGCTCCGAAGCAAATGGATGGGACCTTATGTGATCACCCGGGTCAGACAATTGGGTGATGTTACCATCGAGGACCCAAAGGATGGGTCACGGCAAACGGTCAATGGCCATCGGCTAAAACTGTTTCTTGATGGTAACGAAAGAGTGGACGAAAACAAGGAATCGGTGAGCTTTGTGGTAAGCATCCCGATTTATGAGGTCGACTAAAAAGGACCGGTAACACTTTATGTAAAGTTATGTATAATTTATTTAATTGTTTGAGTAATTTCGGTGTAATCGTTTTAGTTTCATACTAACCCCTTTGATTGTGTGAAGCCCGTATATTCAAAACGAGTCATCGAGACGCAAGGTATGTTTTAAGACTTATTTTTGTGTATTAGGGACAATACATGACTTTTTGGGGGTGGTAGAACCGTTAACGGTTTCGTGTTTTCAAAATTTTAACTTATAAAAATTTACAAAAAGATTTTTATTAATTTTTAGGATTTTTAATTGTATATAGTTCTTTTATAAAAAGCCCTTATTTTTCTCCCTATTTTCATAAAAAAAAAATTTGAAAAATTAAAAATGAAAAAACTAACACCCATCGGCGACGGGATTAAGGCCGTAGGAGACGGGCTCCCTAAATACCCGTCGGCACACATCTCCCGTATCCAGTTAAATAGGGCGTCGCCCAAAACCGAGTTTTTGACTACCCGTCGACGACGGGGTGAGAGCCGTCGGCGACGGGCTCTTAAAAGTCAGCCGTGGCAGCTTCGTTCCTTTGCGCAGAATTTGAACCAAACTCCCTTTTTAGCCACATAAACCAAACTCTAACACAATTTTAAACCACAAACTCAAACCAGGGGTCCTATATCTGACCCTTAAGCATTCTAGTTCACCCAAGATTCTGCATTCTGATATCCATACGTTACTCTATCTCTCTCTTTCAACTTCATCTTCCCCAAAAACCTTCTCAAGTACCCTAATCTTCAAGCTTCCATAACTTCTTCAATTCTTAACCAAATCATCTGATTCTTAAGCCTATTGTGTGTGATTTTTCGAGAGGAACAAAACCCCTATCACGGTTTTCATCAATTCTTTTTAGTTTGCAAGATTTCTGAGCGTGAAATTTCGGGTTATTTGAAGGGTGTCCATCCAGTTATTTGCTTTGCATCTTTTTCTTAGTTCTTCTTGTTTACAACACCAAAGGTATGGATTTCACTTAAATTTAAGTATGATTATCATATGTTTTGTTGTTTTCTTCCGAAATTTTAAACTTTTTAGTTTAAGAGTAGGTTGTTTAAAAAATATATATTGTTCTAGCATGAGTTTAAGTATGATTGGTTGTTTTGGATAGGATTTGAACATGTGTTAACCAAAGTGAAGTGATCACACTTGTTATTTACATGAATGTGATGTTGAACTTTGTTGAAATCATAAGAAATTGTGAATAAACAAGTAAAATCGATATGTAAATGACAAAATAGGCGACTTTGGAAGTTTAAAAAGGCGATTTTGCATTTGCTTGTTAATTGAAAAGTTCAACATCATACATTATGTTCAAAGTTTGAGAGTATGTGAAGGTTTTGGGTTTATATTGATGATTCGTTTGTTTTGTGATTGTAGTTATGGCCGGAGGTAGGAAAAAGGCAAAAACTACGGGGCAAGGCTCATCATCCGGAGTTGGATCATCTTCCGGATTGATACCAAAGAAGTGGGAGCAATTAAGCTCAATAGAAGAGGGTGATGCAAGCTTGAACAAGAAGGATTGGGTATGGACGAAATACAAAGATAGTCGAAGCGCTAGGGTTTGGGAAGAAGACAAAAATAAAGCTCTCTCGGCATTTCAAGATAAGAAGTTGGAAGCTAAATTGTGGAAGTGGAAAAAGGTTAATAATGTGACTACCGCAGTGCCGGATAGAGTTGTGTGTGAAAGGGTGGTCAATGTGGAGGAGTTTAGAAAAATTGGGATTGTTCAAATGTTTGAACGTCAAGGCTGGGAAAGAGTTCTTGATTGGTGCGAAGACAACATTTCCCGGGTTTATTTAGCGGAGGTGTGTGAGTGGCTGGCGTTGTTAAGGTTTAGAAATCGAAATGATACTCCGGACCAATGGAGATTGGTTGGTACTACGAGCCGAGGGGAGATGATAATGTCATTTGAAACCATCAACTGCATTGCACGATTTGATTCATTGGGGGTGCAAGCGTATGATTATCCACCCATTGAACATTTCTTAGATAACCATGCAAACAGTTTTGATCCGGATGGTATGACGGAGGCTATATTACCATATAACGACGGGGGAGCGGTCGCAAGGAGCCATATGACAGTTGAAGGGAAGATTCTTCAAGGAATTTCCCTAGAAAATGTTATGGTTAGATTTGGTGATAGGGGATGAGTGAGAGCAAGTGATTGTAGAATTATTCATTCCTTGTTGTACGAGACACCAACTTTGTCACGGAGGCACATTATCATGATGAACACATGGTTCACTCGGGAGTCGTTTCACGGGCGTATGATTCCATATGTGCGCCTCATTAGTGCCATGATCCTCCAGCAGAACTGTCTTCCCCCAGAATCGCT
The DNA here is from genome assembly GCA_030545235.1 of Helianthus tuberosus. Taxonomy (NCBI): domain Eukaryota; kingdom Viridiplantae; phylum Streptophyta; class Magnoliopsida; order Asterales; family Asteraceae; genus Helianthus; species Helianthus tuberosus. Next base: position 3,454 of record JARYGA010050606.1, on the reverse strand, counting down.
TTGGGTGTCTAAGCCCTTGGAAGAGTTCAGCTTAGCAACGATAAAGAAGAATTGGAAGATACATGTGAAGCTTTCGGGAAGCAAGTATGTGGTGACCGACGCATTGGGTCACAAGTATGAGTTCGTTGACCCAGATGCACAACAAGGGGATGAGGAAGATATGGAAATGGTTGATGAGGAAGACGAAACTGAGCCTGCTGGTCCACGGGGACCAAAGCAGAGGTATATGAGGCCACACCGGGAGTTGAATGCAGAGGTGGCGAGTTTTGTGAACTTTCGACGGGTCCCCTCGTACAAGGATTTCAACTGCGGCCAACAGGAAGTGTTTGATAACATCTCTACGGGTATAGGAGAAGGTCGAGGGTATGATAGGAGAAGGCAAAATTGGGAGGAAACACATGGAGCCCAGATGAAGGAACAGTGGGCCCTCCAAGCGGCCTATCGTGAGAGGATGGAAAAACACATGGAAGAGCAGTAGATGCAACAAGCGCTCCAAAGATCCCAAATGGAGCGTTTGATACAAATGCAGGAGGAAGAGACGGTCCGAAGACGGGCATGGGAGGAAGATGAGGAGAGGCGTCAAAACAAGAAAAATGAATTGGAACGACGCCGATGGAGTGCTTTATACGTGATGCGTGTGAAGTGTTATATATATTAGGTATATATTTTAACCCCCTTTAACACTTATTTTAGCCAACTTTTATATTTATAAAACACGATATTTTACTAACACTAAACACACATATGGGCAAGTGCACCCATCGTGAGCGTAGTATAGCGTTGGTAAGATACCGAGGTCGTCCAAGGACACAAGAGCTTTTAATACCGGTTTATCCTCAACGTCTAATCAAAATAAAAAGTTTAGAAAAATGATTTAAACTAAGAAAAATAAAAACTAACTAAAATGCTGAAAATAAAAATAAAAATAAAAACAAATAGACAAGATGAATCACTTGGTTCCGACTCGTATCTAGTGTAACCTTTGATTATTTCCGCACTTTTGCACATAATTAAGAGATTATCTTAGTTATTGTAGTAGGCCCCTCTTTTGAAGGTGACGTTACCCTCACCCCAGTAGTTTGAGTCAGCAAGGATACAATCCTAAAAGGGTGGATTATTGGAAGATAATGAATTAAGTTATTAATGCAATATTATGGTAGGCCCCTCTTTTGGAGGTGACGTTACCCTCGACTAAGTAGTCTGAGTCAGCAGGGATACAGTCCTAAATAGCCGGGTTATAGTATTAATAGTAGTTAACTTATGAGGGGATCAAAGAGTTTGGACCCCCGCCATCCAATACCGTGAAGTATTGAAGGAGGTCCTACTAAATTTGACCCAGGTCCATTGCAGGACCTCTAAACGCTGAACAATGGCAAGACCTTTACCAAACCGTTCCCTTAACCCCCGACCAGGTAGCCAACATACCTCCATATAGAACGTGGAGATATGAATGGTGAAAATCTTTTATTTTATATAGACAGTAAAATAATTTCAAGACACCACGGACAAACGATAAGGAAAGATCACCTTCAACATAAGCAACTAGTTATTAAAGTCATTAATACGAAACCAAATAAAAAGTGCAAAAGATTAGAAATAAAAAGTATTACACTAGACACTTTGTCTTCACCAAGTGATGTAAGAGACTTAGGCAAACATGGCCTTGATTTTCAAGAACTCTTACGATCAATCTTGGATCCCGAGATGACTCACACACTCTACGATGGACAATGGATGATGGTGGTGGATGATGGTGTTATGGTGGTGGTGGTGGGTGGTGGGTGAAGTGTGAGAGAGGTGGTGTGCCAAGGGATGGTTTGAGCTTGAGCCAAGCACTTCTATTTATAGGCTGAACAGAAGCTCGGGCACGGCCCCGTGTCCAGTGGGCACGGCCCCGTGTCCACATCCTCTCTTTCTTCATTAAATGCAGCTTTGTCTTATTAGTTGACCACGCCCCCGTGTCCGCTGAGCACGACCCCGTGTGCAGAAGAATCTTTGTACTATGAAGATTTGCCTGGATTGTGCGAATCTTATAGTTGACCACGGCCCCGTGTCCGCTGAGCACGGCCCCGTGGTGGGCAATAGAAGCTTCTACCACTTTGTCTTTTCTGCTGACACTTGGGCACGGCCCCGTGCTGGCTGAGCACGGGGCGTGTTCAGGCCTTTGATCTCTTGTTTTGCTTGGGAAGATGCTGTAGTGGGGTCGGGCATGCCATGTCTTGTTCCTTTTCTTGTATTTATGTTAGATTTTGATGTCTTTTTTGCTTCTTTGGTTAATTTGAGCTCATTTAATCCTGAAAATACAAACGGAAGACAAAAGCACACTTTTTCCAACATTAGTACTAAAAAAGGGTTAGTTTTATACCTTATTTGATGAAATTTATATGTTAATATTTGAACACATCAAATACCCCCACACTTGAATCTTTGCTTGTCCTCAAGCAAAACTCTTTAATATGTGGCTATTTACACTCCCAAATGGAATGGGTAGAAAAGAAGGTTTTGGGCTTGTCATAGAGTGTCGGGATTTCCAAGATTCTTTATTTAGTTTTATTTTTATTTATTTACAATCATATTCGTCATGATTTATTAAAAACTTTTCATAAGATAAATTACTTATTAGGGCATAACATGCCTTAGTAAAATTCTATTTATATACAAGTTCACATACCTCACGGGGATCACTCAACACTCGGCCGAAAATGTATTTTTGTGGATCACTCAAGAGCGGCATGGAACTTACTCCTACCATAGGCTTGCCAAGCAATCAATCCTCCTCCTTTTTAACTTATATGCCTTTGTAAATATCAAGAGGACTTTGTGGGTTAAGGGTTAGGCTAGGGTTAAAGGTAGGTGGTTGGGTTGGTGGTTAGTAGAAAAAGGGCGAAAAGCGTACCAAGTGTCGGTTTTTGTATGACTTTCTACTTTTGTAACTTTTATTTTGATGAAGCTATTTATTCAAACAAAGTTATTTTTGATGAACTTGTTTGTTTATTTTCTTTTTCTTCGTCATCAACACAATTGTTTTTTTTTTTTTTTTTTTTTGAAACGTCATATGAAGAACCGAACTTGTTACTAAAACAAAGGGGTAAAAATGAAAAAGGTTTTGTTGGGTAAAAAGGGTGTTTGGTTTGGGTTATGAAATGAAAAGGTTTAGGCTCAAAGGGGCTAACTAGGGGGATTTTGGGTAGGTGGTAAAAAAAAGAAAAATAATGGTGTAGAAATAAAAAGGGTTAGTCCTAATGCCTCCATCATTTACTTACTCGGGTTTAAGTTGGTAAGGACCGGGAATGTATTGTCATGGCAAGTTCTAGAGTCGTAAGAACCAAGCCGCTATTCACACAAGAAACGAAAAATGAGCAATTAGTTCTAATGATATGTAATTGTATGCTCAATAAAGGCTCAAAACTCACTTTTGTGGGAATGGGTTTTTTATGTGATCAAGTATATATAA
>JARYGA010050605.1:0-28750 GCA_030545235.1 Helianthus tuberosus | reverse complement strand
AGATTATCTGATTGGTGTATCACACCCATCATGTCCGTCTAAAAAATAAGTGTTAGTTTACAACAAAAAATTTAAAACATTATTACATGAGTAATAAAAACTAAATATATATACCAGCATTTGGACTCGAGCTCCATCGTCTTGAAATCCACGCATGGGAACTGGTGGTAAGCTTGGATTAGACAAATATACTACTGTATGACGCATGAACCACGCCATATAATCATCGGAGACGGAATAAGAGGTTATTCTTTCTCCGTCTACAACGGTTTGATGACGTAGGTTCCAAGCATCAACATACTGACCATGATGTAGTACCCAATGCCACCCTGTTTTACCATTCCGGGTTAATTTATGCAGCCTTGCATGCTCAGTAACAGTTATAGGTAAACTCGGAGGTATACGTTGAACCATGCCAAACTGCCTCATAACCCGTTGCGGATAATGGTGCTCTACAGTCTCCCAGTATATCAAAGGGCATGCGCTCCTCCAGCTTCGGCTGCCACTAGTGCAAATAGCCGGGAGTCTATCCATAACAGCATCGTAAGGTCTCCAGATAAACTAGAAGAAAAAAAATATTTAGCAATGTGTACCAAAAAAACATATATTACTCTTCAACTCGCATACCATGCCCTCAAAAATAGATTGAAGTTGTGATCGATACGATCTAAGGCAGTGTGTCGGAGCGTCAGCATGACTTAGGCTCCCCTTCCACCTACAAAATTAATATGTTAAAACAACTGTATAATAAATACGAATTTTACCAAATAGTTTAAATGCGTAGTAATTAAACAGATTTGTGTTTAATCGGATTTTAGCATACCGGGCAGCTAACGGTGCGTTGTAATTAAACCGGTTGTTAGGCTCGGGTGCAACACAACGAATCCTCTCCCATGCCCATACTTGTAAAATAGAGACTGGGCCGGTAACGCTTATAGCAGCGGGTGCTGTAGCGTTACACAGGTTTCTATACAAACTGCTTAAAACAGAACTGCCCCAGCTAATCTGAGAACATGCTCTTAAATCGTGTAGGTAGTGCAAAAAATGAAGAGAAATCCAGTTGTTCGCATTATCAGGAAATACTGTACAACCTATTAAATAGAATATTATTAAACGTGCACGTATAATGCACTGTTCTTCCGTCGCGTCATGTTCTGAAAAACCTGACTTTATTTCAGTCAAAATACGAACAGAGCTAATTCTTTTCCCTTGGATCTGATTTTCTGTTGGTCTAAACCCCAACAGATTTTCACACATCGAAGCTGCATCAGAAAATGAAATTGGAGTGTCCGCCCCACACACCGGCACCCCCTCTATTGGTAATCCCCACAACACGTTAACGTCTTGTAACGTGACAGTCGTTTCACCGAACGGTAGATGAAACGTGTGGGTTTCCGGCCTCCAACGCTCAACCAACGCGTTTATTAACGCGTGATCTAAATAACGGTACCCACTATCCAGGATCCCACCAAACCCTGCTACACGTATGTATACTTCCACACGTGCACCAATAGGATTTTGCTTGACTTCCTTCCAAAAGGAACGATCAGAACGTTTAATATTGATGGGTAACCGGTAACTTTCTGGATGCTTAAAAACCTCTAAAGCACGGTGTTGATTGTATAAAAACAACACATCGTTACTAAGGGGGCCGGGATGCAGTTGGTAACTCATTTTGGAGGTTAGATGAAACAACTAGCTATTGGGAGTTAAAAATATATTGTGCACACTTTTTGTTCTTTGGTGTTAACTATTATGGTTCTTCATAAGCCAAAGGAAGTCCATATATATATATTGAATCAGTAACGATTCTACAAAGCAAGGAACGATATGACTAGTCATCCTGCAAGCTATCATATACTATTCATTCTGCAAATTATCATACTTTATACTATTCATTCTGCATTGTTACTGAACGATTCCACAAAGCCACATGCTAGCCTACTTAGACTAAGCGGTATGGGGCCGGCTTAGGCCCGGCGAGGCCCGGCGCCGGTCCCCCACACCGCCCCCCTCGCCCCATCCTGGCTTGACCGGCTACTCCCGCTTGAACTCGACGGGCCACATTTGAATTTTATATCCGTTTAACAACGGATACTTTAATAAAAAAAAAAATTACCTTTTCAAATTTAAATATATACCATCTTTCTCATCCATTTTATACCATTATTCTCCCATTTCTTCCACTCTTCTCCAACTCTCTCATCCTTTTTTATAAAAAACAATCCCATTTTTTATACAATCATGAATCCCTTCAACCTAAACAACCCCAACCCGAACAATCCCAACCCGAACAATCTCGAGCGGAGGATTTTAGGATAATGAGGTTGGATCTCGACTCGGTTCCGGAGGAGGAACGAGAGGTGTATCGGAGGATGAAGGAAGAGGTGAAGAAAAAATGGACGTCGTAGGTTTTTTTTTTTATTTTTAGGAAATGTAATTTTTTTTTTTCGGAAATGTTTTTTTTTTTTTTTAGGAAATGTAATTTTTTTTATGTTATGAAATGACTTTATTTATGTTGTATTTTTTAACTTTTATAAATTTTTTATTAAGTTAATAAAAAAACACTTAGAAAATTATAAAATAATGAGGTGGGGTAGCCCCATCCTCCATCTCCCTCAAATGTGAAGGAGGCCCATCCCCCACGAGCCGGTGATGTGACGCCTACGTGGCGGCCCATCCTCGTGGGGATGGGCCTCACCATACCCTTTAGTCTTAATATTACGATTACTATTGAGTGTAAATGGCTACTATTATGTTCTGCATACTACACTCTTCTGCCGAACAATCACGTGAAGAAAGTAAAAGTTGAAAGAAAGGTGGGTGGGCCGGGTAAAAAACAAAAGAGGCAGTCACTTTAATTGAAGTGTTTTTATTCAAAATCGCTGATTGAATCAGCGACCTAAGAACACGTTGATAATACAGGCATCTAGAAGTAATCTTCCTTCTTCCCAAGTCCAAACCACCTATTTGTGCAAAAAATTCAAGGTACACAGTAACTCCTTGTAACGTGAGATATGTTTCCATTAATGATGATGATAGTTTCCCCATGCACATGCTGTCCCATGTTGGTTCTCCGAGTTATAATCCAGAGTGGCTCGACTGCTCTCAAGGGTTGGTGTGTTTGCACAATCGTACCGGAAATTTGATTGTTCTTTGGAATCCAATCAGGGCTGGCTATGATGGTGTGCGGTTAGGACTTCCGCACAAGGTCCGTGATTTCGAGGGGCACGGGATTTTTTTAAAAAATCGATATATATATATATATATATATATATATATAGAGTGCGGTTAACATACATTACGCGTTATCGTACTTCACGTACGCGACGCTGTAAACCGTCGGATCAGGCAATAATCACGCATGGGACACAAAATAACGCATGGGATCAGATTTTTGGTGATAATCACGCATGAGAAGTGATAATCACGCATGGAAAGTATAATCACGCACGTTGAGATGGTCAAAAAAAATAATCACGCACGTTATGTATCTGGTCGCGTATGATAATGTACGATAATGCCTTTTGTACATTATACTTTCTCTCTCTCTCTCTCTCTCTCTATATATATATATATATATATATATATATATATGTGTGTGTGTGTGTGTGTGTTACTTTATTAAAAAAAATTGTAAACACATACCAATTCCAATATAGGCCCATTATCAAATACTTTTTAATGGTTTATAATTTAGCCCACTACACATTAAGTTTATTGGCCCAATACTAATCGTCTTGAAGATGCACTCAAGTTTGACGGAGCTCAGATATTGCCAAGGCATTATATATGGAGCTTAAGTTATTTTGTGCATCACTAACCAATAAATTTAGCAACCCTATAGATGTTTTGGAGCATATGGAAGAAGAGGATTATTTCCCAGAAGCATGCATTACATATAGAATATTGTTAACTATTCCGGTCATTGTGGCATCTGCGGAAAGAAGTTTTTCAAAGTTGAATTGTTAAAATCTTACTTACGATCTACAATGTCTCAAGATAGACTTAGTGAGTTGGCGATGATTGCTATCGTGAACAAAGGCTTAGATAAATATAAATTGTGAAGAGTTGATCCAGCAATTTGCTATGAAGAATGCAAGGAGGGTTGCACGAATCATTGGTTAACTATTAACTTATTAGTTATTATTGTATGTAACTCATTAGAATACTATAATTTTGTCATTATCATAATTGCATTGTTTATCAAATACTACAATTTTTGTCATTTTCGTAATTATATTGTTTATCGTTAAAGCATATGGTTACATTTTTCGAGCTCGAACATGGTACATGAATTCTTAGAGACGTCACTGAATCCAATAATCCAGAAATCTGTTTGCATAGCGTTGCCATATAGAAAATACGTTTTTGGTTTTGGGGTTTGTCCTAAAACTACTGAACCCAAGATTGTCAGCATTGCTTCCATCTATAACACCGATAACATTAGGATTTCATCGATTACTACACAGCTGAGGTTTTAACATTAAGCTCTAGGGCTTGGAGAAGGGTACTGATAAATCAGTCTCTAAAATCAGTTAAGTTTGTAAATTATCAGGTCGTTGTAGATGGAGTTATTCATTGGGTTGCTTATGATAGGAATAAACATATGTCGCATTATTTCATTTGATTTGACAAGCGAAGAATTTGGAGAAGCAGACCTTCCAGATACGTTAGTAGACCCTACACTAGTGTGGGTATCTAAAATCAACGAGTCTCTTGTTGTAAATAATCATTACCATCTAGATTCACAGAAACCACTTTGTAACGTATGGATGATGTTGAAAAATGGTGCTCCAACAAAACTATTCACTGTTCAGGTTACTCCTAATTCTGAGATAATTGGATTCAGGAAGAATGGCCAACCGGGAATGGAATAGATTTGTAAATGCGGTGCTTATACGTAAGAGAACTTCAACTTTATGAACCCTCCTCACAACACATGAACAGTCTTGAGATTTATGGGGGGACATCATTCAAGATGGCCTTGTACACAGAATCGCTAATTCTAATTAATCATTCTAATTCTATCATTAATTAAGTGATAGATGATGAATGTACTTTTTTTTTATCCTAGTAGGATTTTTTTGTGTATGTCATGTTCTATTACTATTGTTTGAAAGCATAGCTTTTATTACTAAATAACATTAATGCAATAACTTTTATTTCATCATTTGCTTTTTAGTGAATCATTTTTTCATTTCATTACTGGTTCTGTAACATTAATGCAATAACTTTTATTACATCGTTGGAAAACATAGACTTTATTACATGATGTCTTCTATTTTGTGCTGTGTCGGTTACTGCTCAACGAAAAGGACACATGGAAATGGTTGGGTGATGATTTAGGTAGTTTCTCAGTGAACTCGGTTAGAAAGGTGAAGGGGGAAGATAGAGGGGTGATCCATCTCCCAGAATTTCATGGGTGCAAATGGGTTTCCCTTAAATGTAAGATTATGGCTTAAAGAGCGAATTTGGATAGATTAGCTACGAGAACGAACCTAAGAAGAAGAAGAAATGTGAATGTTCCGTCGGTTATTGTCCCTATTGTGGGGAATATGAGAAATCAATGGAACATCTATTTACAGCGTGTGGCACGGCGAATGGAGTGTGGATGGGTTTAGCATGTGGTGCAACATGCCACCACTTTTCATTTTCGAATTCAAAGACCTTATGGAAGTTCACAAGTTTTCACAGTTGGGAAGGGAAAGAAAGCTAAAAAGATTATTCACGGACTTGTGATAATTACATGTTGGTGCATTTGGAAAGGTAGAAATGAGGCGATCTTCAAAGACACAAATCGTAGTCCGCAAGACATCCTTGGGGAGGTTAAATCTAGAGGATTTGGGTGAGTAAAAAACAGATCTTATAAATCTAAGTTGGGAGGAATAGTGTAAATATCTGTTGTACATGTTGTAGTTTGCTTTCTCTTTGCCCGTTTGGGTCGGGGGCTTTTTGTATTTGTTGGTCTATTGCCCTTTTTGGTCGAAGGCGTGTTTTAATAAAGTTTATTTTTCTAAAAAATGTATATGCTTGAATGCTTCTGTATTGGTAGAGTTTGACCAAAAGTTTCACGGGGGCGGAAGTCATGTGACCCAAAAATTCTTTTTCCTATCGTTATGTTTCGGGTTATATGTTCGGATCGGCTATTCAGTCGGGTCAAAACACATTATTGCGATACAATTTTGTTATACAATTAAGGTCTAAAACACTAGTAATGCCCAAAATTTAGAGTAAATATTAATCCTAGTTCACATCCTACCCTTCAAGAACTAAACAATAGTGAATGAGAAACTAAAATAAATAATTACCTACTTTAAATTCGTGTTTAAAAGCCTCTATGCAGCTCGATTTCAGCCTTGCCGTAGTCGTATTTGATGGATTATGATGGATGATTGAAGTCGAAGTGACGAACAAAGAACCCCTTTTGTCTTATGTTGAAGTCGAATACACAGATGGGGCGCAACTTAGTCACGTATTGTTCCTTTTTTTTTCTTTAAACATCTTTCAGTTAAGACAAAAATGAAGTTTAATTTATATAAAAACTAGTTTCAAACATTATTTAAACTCACTTCAAGTTTAAAAGCAATTATAAAAATTTACCAATAGCCACATTCTTCATTTTTTTTAACTCAATACGAAAATATGTATACATTTTTAGACAATAAACTTGGTAGCGGCAGATAATTTTTAGGAAAAATAATTGGCGGAGGAAAGCCTATATATATTATTAAAAATTTCAGATGAAAAATCAAAAAAAAATTACACTACTAACCAAAACATTGGCGGGGGTGCACCCCCTGGCCCCTTAAAAGGTGTGCCTCTGTCAGGTTGAAACTCATTTTAAAAAACTATGAATTGGTATGGGTTAAAACGGCTCCCACAAACATGGGTTAGGGTTGAAACGGGTCGGTTTTTAGAAAAAAAAAAGGGGAAAATCACGAAAACGACCTTTGGCCAAACAACTTTACGAAAAATAAAAGCAAGTTTTGCGTTTGAGACCCAAGTTAGCGTCTAAGACTCAAACTTTGTGTCTTAGACACAAACTTTGAGTCTGAGACGTAAAAGATTACGCCTAAGACTCACACTTTACGTCTGAGATTGTGCCATGTGTTTTTGCATCTGTTATTTTTTTCTTTTCAACCACGATTTTTAAATGAGAATATCTTTCTCATACGATAATATTTTTTTTATAAAAATACACCAAATTAAAGATAAAAAATTCTCTTTAATTTGGTATAAATTAAAAAAAAAAATATTAACGTATGAAAAGGTTATGCTCGTTTAAAAATCGTGGTGAAAAAGTAAAAAAAAAAACTTAGGATGTTGACACGTGTCAACTTCTTATTCGCTAGGATTCACGACGCTACCATAGACGCAATCTCTAAGGGTGTTAGGGGCGCTCTACTCGGGTGGATTAGTCCCTTCTCCACCCCAGCCACTCCTATTATGTCATGTCAACTCCCCTCTCCACTCCACATTTTGCACTCAAACGTTGGCAGCACTCCACCCGAAACCCCCCCTCTCTCTCCCTCGTCTTCTCTTTGAAAAATAAAGATAAAAGTGTGACTTTGTGGAAGAGTATGGGGCCCATCATTAAACCTCTCTCTCCTCTTTTTCTTTATGGGTGAATACTACACTACCCTTTGAGTTTACCGTGTGGTGAAGGGGGTTGGCGGCGGTGTTCCCGCGATGAGAGTAGTCCCCTCTTCCCCTGCACCGCATGCGTCTCTTATATCCTAAGGATTGAGGGTACCACAAACACAAATTATGTTCATTTTCGTAATTTTGACCGGTCAAATATCCATTTTCGTGATTTTCCCAAAAAATATAAGTATCAATTGGTTAAAATAATAATCATGGTAACCCAACAACGAAAAGGGGACCATGAAAACCAAATATTTAAAGGATATCAATTATGTGTATTGATTGAATGAATGAGAATTACAATGATCCCATAGTATAAATATTGACAAATGCCTAACGAACTTCCTTATTCTATAGCCTACAAAGATATACACAATCTTTTAAATATTACAAATATACATATGAGATATAGGCTCTAATACACCCTCTCCATTGGAGCGTGGTGAGGACCAATGTGTGACAACCAGTGATTTACGGCTCTTAATTACGTGATTAACAGGTGATTAGCGCGATAATAAATAGTGTTTACACCACAAATTAACCTAATTAGGCCTATGGAGTGCCAAGGAACATTTATCCGACTTTACAGTACGCGTATGAAGATTCGCGTGGAATCTGCGGAACATCAAACGACAACGAACTGATACTGTACAAAATACTGACAACGCCGACAAGTATGAATGTTCCACGAAAATTTTATGCTTATGAAATTAATTTTGTGAATTTATTGGGCTTCCGTGCGACACAAATGCAAACGTGGACTAAAAACGCGATGGTAGGAAACGCATCGGCAACGAAACGGAAGCGACGGAGACACCTGTCACCTTCGAAACTTACATTTTACACTATATTTAGCTCCGTAATAAAATTTTAGTAACTACAGTCGAAACCGGATCGAAAAACGGATTGAAGACGGCAACGATATAATTTTTCGCGATTATTACCGTAATCGACAAACGAACGCGTTATACGACAAACGCCACTATTATACGCCTTTTAATTTTAAAATTTTATTTTTTTCGACACTATGGAGTTTGGGTTGCAATATCGGGTCTCGTAGAAATTCCGGGTCACTTAAACTCGGGGATTGGGTTTGTTGGCCTTGGGCCCAAGCCCAAAGCCCACTAACTAAAACTCTAAGTATATATATATATATATATATATATCTTAGTGTACCATGTCCCTCATTTGGAAAACCTCAGACAAACATACATACACACAACCAAACTGTATATTTTGGGTTGCTTGAAGATCTATACAAGATCTCTTCTATAAGATTTTCTCTGGAAATCTTTTCCTTGAAAATCTCTACAAAATCTCCACAAGAGATCTTGTCTCAATGGTTGAAACATCTACAATCTATAAAGATCCATGCCTGATTTTATCTATATACTGCAGACACACACAAAACAAATCTCTAACATACACACACATACAAAAATCAAAGGAACCATCCTTATCATCTCATCTCACTCTCTCGATTACATTAAACAAACACTTACACCTTCTCTACACTTTACCCTCATCTACATAATACAACAACCATAACCAGACACACCTCTCAACCCCACTCTCTCTCTCTCACTCGATGGACTGACCGGCGACAGCACCGGGCTGGCGACGGCTGCCGGTGGTCCTCTCCGACAAGTAACCCCCCAATCGAAATCACTGCTCACCTCTCCTCTCTGATTATACGAACGGCCACCACTGGTTAGTGGCGGCGCGTGATGGTGGCACGGAAGACTGCTTCGAACCGAGAAGAGAGAGACGTTAAGAGAGAGAGGAAAACAGAGAAGAGAAGGAGTGATGGCGGGAGAACCGCCGTCGTGCGGCGGCGTGGCAACGGAACCAGACAAGACGGAGCAGAGGAGACGATAGTGACGAAGTTTTCCGGTGATACGGGCGACGGCGGTGGATTCAGGTAAAACCCTCTCAGAGTTCTTCCATTTTGTTCTCCTTTTGAAGAATTGTTTCGGCTCAGTTTGATTACCGGAACCGGGTGTTTGCTTCAGGTCACCTACGGGTTTAGTCAGGTTAGATTTGAGAAGATTTAAGTTAGATTGATTATGGGTTCGGGTCTCGGGTTCAGTTATGTCAGATTTGATTCGAGTTAGATGATGGCTCGGGTCACGGTTCGGTTGTGGGTCAGCCGGGGTTCAGTTCGGTTCGAGGGTAGTTCGGACAACTCCAGGTCACAAGCGGTCAAACCTGGTCAAAGGTCAGACGGTTGGGTTCGGTCAACGGTTCGGGTCAAGCGGCTTGGTCAGACTCAGCTTCGGATTTGGTTGACTCGGTCAAACCGAGTCAACTCGGTCAAACCTGGTCAACTCAGTGAGTCAACTCGGTCGACCCGTTTGACTCGGTCAACTCAGTTAGCATTTCGACACAAGAAGATGGTAAAGGTTTTTACGGCACGAATAATATCGTTATTTTATTAGTTCTAAAATATTACCGTGCAAAACGAGCTCGAACCGAATAAACTGAGGAAATTATTAGTTAAAGCTTACTTGGGTTTATTTATTGCATTGTTTATATAAATTGATTATACCTATCCGTTGTTTGAATCTTGATTGAATTTTGATAAAATAACGATAACTTGTGTTGTCGGGGGCGTCCAAAAACAGAGGAAACTCTGCCCGTTTTTCAAGAAAACCCGAAAACAAAATGTGTTTTTAATTATAAAACGCGAACTATCTAAGTTAAACGACTTTTATGAAAACAAACCCAAAAGAATATTACTTTCTACGGCGCTTTACAACTCACGAAAACGAAGATTCGAAATTATTTACAAAAAAAATATATGTATATATAGTTATTATATTTATTTTAAACTTTGAAAATTCGACAAAACTTTTATAAAATCAATGTAATGATTTATATGGTTTCAAATGTCGAATGATAATACGACTTCTTTTCATAAGAATAAATATATTGTATATTTATTTCAACAATCAAACGACACGACGATTGTTTTACCTAAAATGAATATAGTTTATATATTTACTTGAAATATTAAAAGACATGGATTCATTTTATAAAAATAAATATAGCTTATATATTTATTTTAAATATCGTACAACACGAGTTCTTTTATAAAATAGATATACTTTATCTATTTATTTCAAACTTCAAACAACTCGACGATCCTTTTATAAACCAAATATAACTTTTTATATATGTTTCAAAACACCTAAGCGGCACACTATAAATCATATATAATGCGTACGAGATTGTTACATGTTATTTTCGAATAAATGTTTATTACATACACTAACGACTTCTCAAGACGACTAACGAGACTCTACCGATATATTTATATATTTTTATATAAATATTTATATATTTTAAATCTCACAAGAACTAAGTGTTTTTCAAAGACTTAGTAAACTATTACCGACAATAAGCGAGACTTAACGAGTATAACTTCCTCGTTTCCTTCAAATTAATAACTTACCGTTGAATCGTTCGGTTAACAATTCGATAGAGCTCGATGACACGTAGTTTAGTTACTGCGTTTATTTAGAAACTTATAAGGTATTCCGTGTCAGGAATATTGTAGAATGCACGCTAGCGAGTCTCATCTTGGAAACGACATCATGGAGTCGTATATAGCTAGCTTTGCATATGGAAATCCAGGTGAGTTCATAACCCCACCTTTTTACTGTTTTACATTTTTATAAATGTTTTCGGGGTGGAAAGACATGCAAGTTTTGCAAAAGTAAACAATTTCTCGATAAACGAAAACTCATTTCTAAACCATGTTACGAATGGATTTCAAGGAACTCAAATGGTTTACGAACGATTTATACCGAATATACCGGTTTTACAAAACAAGTACGTATTATCGAAATGTGAATGATTCTCATGATTAGGGATGGGATCGTCCTAGTTATAATAATGGGACTGGGTTGGTTTGCGTTTGAAGAACAGGACACCCAGTGAGTTCATGTTACTAGACAATTACAAATGGTATGGTTAGCTAAGGAAGGGTACACTTAGATCATGTGAGTGGTGGATACAACACTTAAGGCCATTAATCCTCGTTGTAGGACCGAGGGACATGAGTGATAGATCTATTTGGGTGTAGCGAGCCCCACCCATGAGTTCGGTGAGTGGACCATGTGGTGACTATGTCTTACAGCCGGAAGCCCGGTACAAGTCTGCTAGGTTTGAGTTTTCCTGCATCACTCCACACATATCAATGGCCTTGCAAACCATTGGTGATCTGTTTTTCCTTGTTGCTTTCATACCGGGGTTTTACAAATCACATACCATGTTTTATACAAATTCAAAGCATAGGATTATGAAGGCAAGAAGTCAAAGTCAGGGTGGGCATTGACGGTTATACAAACTTTACAAATACAAGGGTTTACAAATACATGGTTTTACGAACATAATGCGTTACAAGTACAAAGTTTCCATATAACTTGACAAGAAAATGATTTTTAAATTTGTTTTCTCAATAATAGTTCAAAAACCGGTTATTCAAAAAGATTTATTTCAAATCTTTACAAACAAACTATGAACTCGCTCAACGTTATGTTGATTTTTCGCATGTTTCTTTCTCAGGTTACATTTCAAAATTTTGGCATGGTTGGAATAGGAGAACCATTGGAGACTCGAGTACTTAGTGGGCGTTCAAGTTTTAGGAGTCTTTGCTTTATTTTCTTCCGCTGTGCAATGAAGATACCAGTCCAGTCACTCCAGCTCTGATATTTCGGGGTGTGACAGATTGGTATCAGAGCTATAGGTTACAGCGAATTAGGTTTCCGTAGAGATACCTAGGCTCCAACCTCACTTTCCTCTGAGGACTTAGACTATTATGACTTCGAATACATACAGAACGCCTAGTACTCGAATATGGGTTCCAACCGTTGCCAAGAACAATGAGTCAACTATTTTGATTTTAAACAAGCACAAGAGTTGCATTTGATATACGATACACGAAACGATTACATACAGTAAGCAAAACCTTGAGAGTCTTGATGACATGCATTTAGGACCTTTGGAAACTTATGTTGAAGTTCATAAAAGGTCATCACGTAGGAACCGCGAGTATTAACTCGGGCACACACTATTATCCATATTGTCTATGATACTTTAACTTCCCGAGCAGGCAGCCTACGCCTAACGAAACGCTAGTGCACGAGAATACATGGAACTTAAATTTTACGTCAACGGATGTCGGAGTACGTCACATTCTACGCGGAACGAAACGCTAGTGCACAGGTATACGTGAAACTTAAGCTATACATCAACGGAGGTTGAAATGCGACACATACGACTATCAAGGCGAGGCCTTTGAAAAGAAACGATGGCGCAATTCAACGACGACGCTAGATTCCTGTCAGCAGGAGAACTAACGATCAGGAAACTGCAACTTGTCACGCGATCCTGCAACGACACGAGTCATGCTAAGGAGAAGACGAATGTCTTTGCATTCCCCCTACCTAATTAACGACGAGTACGCTATGTTCGACATTCTATGGTAATGTCACCTAACAACCGGACATCACATGCAACCCCAGGTAAAGTCCTCAAATTTCTTTTATTGAAATTTCGACTTTCACATTTACTGAGTAGATTTTCGTATCTCTACTCCTCCTAATGGTCATTGTGTCACGATCATTTCTTTCAGTATAGCGAATATTCATTTGCTTCATTTCTTGAAAATTCATATGTTACGCATGCGTCGTTTGTTGCGCATGTGGTTTCGTTTCGAATAAGCGTTTCACCAAAGTTCAAATAATATTTCGCTAAATCTAATTACTGATTTGTGATTCGAATGACCCGCATTATTGTAATTGTTGGCTCCTTTGTTATCAAGTCAACACATTTTCTTGAAATTTCTTTTCTTTTTCAAGTTACGTACATGGTTTTTCGTCGTAACCATGCCGAAATTTCCTTTTTGATATATATATATATATATTTATTGTCGGATTGCGATGAAACCGAGTTCAATTGTTTGAACTTGTCCATTACACATATTCAATTCAAAGCATCATATGATGTATTGGGAGCATCATATTCAAAATTCGTTTTAACAAGTGTTTCATTTGTTCCGAGTCGAAGTAAACTTGTTTGGCATTCGACTCCATTAAATTGTTTGTTGATTTCAACACCTTGTGGTGGTACTTACACTAATTTGAAGCTTGCGCTAATCTCGTTTACACCTCTCATGCACGGATTTATTTATTTAACTATCTATTTATTTGTATTAAATCCGCTTTGATTTATCATAATTAAAGCCGTCTTAACACAATCGTGTGATAAGACAATGGTACACCAATTCATTTCATATTCTGATGTACCTACTAACGGTTCTTTCATTATCGATCGAATGTTTTGCGATATTCATTGCTTCTTCATCTTCGATCGAAAACAGTATTTCCTTGGTGTTCCATCTTCAATTGAAAATCCTTTGATGTTTGGTTGGAACAAACATTCAAATTTGCTTCCTTGGACCCTCAGTTGAATTCAAACACGGTGAAGTTGTTTGATCACCGTTATTATTGAATTACCTCTGTCACTACGACACCTTGTGGTGTTAGTAAAAACTTGTAGCAATCATGATTGAGCGTTTCATGCAAAACACAGGTGATACTTGTTCGATCACCGCTATATTGAAATTGTTTCATTCTCTACGACACCTCATGGCGTCGGTATAACTTGCAGCTTGTGCTGATCACGATCGAGCATTTCATGCAAACTATTACATTTGAGATCGTCGATTATAAGATCATCTTGTGGATGTTATTGCTTCTAGAACTCATTTACATATTGTGAATGTTCATACGGAATTCGATTGGTCGAAGTTCCTGTTCTTTGTCGGACTCCTGTTAACTTAGTCGCACTAGTGACTGTATCTATACATCTTGTTTCCTTTGACATCAACTTTTGAAAAACGTTTCTTTTAAGCCGTTGGGTTCCTATTGTGGAGGAATGTCCTTGAATTCACATGATTTGAAGAAGTCTTGATCCGATTTCGTGGTCATCCACTTTGACACTATTCATATTTACCTACACATAACGTAACTCTAAGGAGTTAACGTAGTCTAAATTTCGAGGTTGAAATTTCATTAACAGGGGGAGAATGTGACAACCAGTGATTTACGGCTCTTAATTATGTGATTAACAGGTGATTAGCGCGATAATAAATAGTGTTTACAGCACAAATTAACTTAATTAGGCCTTTGGAGTGCCTAGGAACGTTTATCCGACTTTAAAGTACGCGTATGAAGATTCGCGTGGAATCTGCGGAACATCAAACGACAACGAACTGATACTGTATAAAATACTGACAACGCCGAGAAGTATGAATGTTACACGACAATTTTATCCTTATGAAATTAATTTTGTGAATTTATTGGGCTTCCGTGCGACACAAATGCAAACGTGGACTAAAAACGCGATGGTAGGAAACGCATCGGCAACGAAACGGAAGCGACGGAGACGCCTGTCACCTTCGAAACTTACATTTTATGCTATATTTAGCTCCGTAATAAAATTTTAGTAACTACAGTCGAAACCGGATCGAAAAACGGATTAAAGACGGCAACGATATAATTTTTCGCGATTATTACCGTAATCGACAAACGAACGCGTCATACGACAAACGCCACTATTATACGCCTTTTAATTTTAAAATTTTATTTTTTTCAACACTTATGGAGTTTGGGTTGCAATATCGGGTCTCGTAGAAATTACGGGTCACTTAAACTGGGGGATTGGGTTTGTGGGCCTTGGGCCCAAGCCCAAAGCCCACTAACTAAAACTCTAAGTATATATATATATATATATATATATATATATATATCTTAGTGTACCCTATCCCTCATTTGGGAAAACCTCAGACAAACATACATACACACAACCAAACTGTATATTTTGGGTTGCTTGAAGATCTATACAAGATCTCTTCTACAAGATTTTCCCTGAAAATCTTTTCCTTGAAAATCTCTACAAAATCTCCACAAGAGATCTTGTCTCAAAGGTTGAAACATCTACAATCTTATCATCTCCTCTCCTCTCTGATTACTGCAGACACACACAAAACAAATCTCTAACATACACACAGATACAAAAATCAAAGGAACCATCCTTATCATCTCCTCTCACTCTCTCGATTACATTAAACAAACACTCACACCTTCTCTACACTTTACCCTCATCTACATAAAACAACAACCACAACTAGACACACCTCTCAACCCCACTTTCTCTCTCTCACTCGATGGACTGACCGACGACAGCACCGGGCCGGCGACGGCTGCCGGTGGTCCTCTCTGACAAGTAACCCCCCCGCCCCAATCGAAATCACTGCTCACCTCTCCTCTCTGATTATACGAACGGCCACCACCGGTTAGTGGCAGCGCGAGATGGTGGCGGCGGAAGACTGCTTCGAACCGAGAAGAGAGAGACGTTAAGAGAGAGAGGAAAACAGAGAAGAGAAGGAGTGACGGCGGGAGAACCGCCGTCGTGCGGCGGTGTGGCAGTGGAACCAGACAAGACAGAGCAGAGGAGACGCTAGTGAAGAAGTTTTCCGGCGATAGGGGCGGTGGCGGTGGATTCAGGTAAAACCCTCTCCGATTTCTTCCATTTTGTTCTCCTTTTGAAGAATTGTTTCGACTCGGTTTGATTACCGGAACCGGGTGTTTGCTTCAGGTCACTACGTGTTTAGTCGGGTCAGATTTGAGAAGATTTAAGTTAGATTGATTATGGGTTCGGGTCTCGGGTTCAGTTATGTCAGATTTGATTCGAGTTAGATGATGGCTCGGGTCATGGTTCGGTTGTGGGTCAGCCGTGGTTCAGTTCGGTTCGAGGGTAGTTCGGACAACTCCGGGTCACAAGCGGTCAAAGCTGGTCAAAGGTCAGACCGTTGGGTTCGGTCAACGGTTCGGGTCAAGTGGCTTGGTCAGACTCAGCTTCCGGATTTGGTTGACTCGGTCAAACCTGGTCAACTCGGTCGACCCGTTTGACTCGGTCAACTCAGTTAGCATTTCGACACAAGAAGATGGTAAAGGTTTTTACGGCACGAATAATATCGTTATTTTATTAGTTCTAAAATATTACCGTGCAAAACGAGCTCGAACCGAATAAACTGACGAAATTATTAGTTAAAGCTTACTTGGGTTTATTTACTGCATTGTTTATATAATTTGATTATACCTATCCGTTGTTTGAATCTTGATTGAATTTTGATAAAATAACGACAACTTGTGTTGTCGGGGCGTCCAAAAACAGAGGAAACTCTGCCCGTTTTTCAAGAAAACCCGAAAACAAAATGTGTTTTTATTATAAAACCAGAACTATCTAAGTTAAACGACTTTTATGAAAACAAACCTAAAAGAATATTACTTTCTACGGCGCTTTACAACTCACGAAAACGACGATTCGAAATTATTTACAAAAAAAAATATGTATATATAGTTATTATATTTATTTTAAACTTTGAAAATTCGACAATACTTTTATAAAATCAATGTAATGATTTATATGGTTTCAAATGTCGAATGATAATACGACTTCTTTTCATAAGAATAAATATATTGTATATTTATTTCAACAATCAAACGACACGACGATTGTTTTACCTAAAATGAATATAGTTTATATATTTACTTGAAATATTAAACGACACGGATTCGTTTTATAAAAATAAATATAGCTTATATATTTATTTTAAATATCGTACAACACGAGTTCTTTTATAAAATAGATATAGTTTATCTATTTATTTCAAACTTTAAACAACTCGACGATCCTTTTATAAAACAAATATAACTTTTTATATTTGTTTCAAAACGCCTAAGCGGCACACTATAAATCATATATAACGCGTACGAGATTGTTACATGTTATTTTCGAATAAATGTTTATTACATACACAAACGAATTCTCAAGACGACTAACGAGATTCTACCGATATATTTATATATTTTAAATCTCACAAGAACTAAGTGTTTTTCAAAGACTTAGTAAACTATTACGGACAATAAGCGAGACTTAACGAGTATAACTTCCTCGTTTCCTTCAAATTAATAACTTACCGTTGAATCGTTTGGTTAACAATTCGGTAGAGCTCGATGACACATAGTTTAGTTACTGCGTTTATTTAGAAACTTATAAGGTATTCCGTGTTAGGAATATTGTAGAATGCACGCTAGCGAGTCGCATCTTGGAA
Organism: Helianthus tuberosus; assembly: GCA_030545235.1. Lineage (NCBI taxonomy): Eukaryota > Viridiplantae > Streptophyta > Magnoliopsida > Asterales > Asteraceae > Helianthus > Helianthus tuberosus. Next base: position 10,920 of record JARYGA010050605.1, on the reverse strand, counting down.
ACGACATCACGGAGTCGTATATAGCTAGCTTTGCATATGGAAATCCAGGTGAGTTCATAACCCCACCTTTTTACGGTTTTACATTTTTATAAATGTTTTCGGGGTGGAAAGACATGCAAGTTTTGCAAAAGTAAACAATTTCTCAATAAACGAAAACTCATTTCTAAACCATGTTACGAATGGATTTCAAGGAACTAAAATGGTTTACGAACGATTTATACCGAATATACCGGTTTAAAAAACAAATACGTATTATCGAATTGTGAATGATTTTCATGATTAGGGATGGGATCGTCCTAGTTATAATAATGGGACTGGGTTGGTTTGCGTTTGAAGAACGGGACACCCAGTGAGTTCATGTTACTAAATGTTTACAGACAATTACAAATGGTATGGTTAGCTAAGGAAGGGTAAACTTAGATCATGTGAGTGGTGGGTACAACACTTAAGGCCATTAATCCTCGTTGTAGGACCGAGGAACATGAGTGATAGATCTATTTGGGAGTAGCGAGCCCCACCCATGAGTCCGGTGAGTAGACCATGTGGTGACTATATCTTATAGCCGTAAGCCCGGTACAAGTCTGCTAGGTTTGAGTTTTCCTGCATCACTTCACACATATCAATGGCCTTGCAAACCATTGGTGATCTGTGTTTCCTTGTTGCTTTCATACCGGGGTTTTACAAATCACATACCATGTTTTATACAAATTCAAAGCATAGGATTATGCAGGCAAGAAGTCAAAGTCAGGGTGGGCATTGACGGTTATACAAACTTTACAAATACAAGGGTTTACAAATACATGGTTTTTAATTATAAAACGCGAACTATCTAAGTTAAACGACTTTTATGAAAACAAACCCAAAAGAATATTACTTTCTACGGCGCTTTACAACTCACGAAAACGACGATTCGAAATTATTTACAAAAAATATATATATGTATATATAGTTAGTTATTATATTTATTTTAAACTTTGAAAATTCGACAAAACTTTTATAAAATCAATGTAATGATTTATATGGTTTCAAATGTCGAATGATAATACGACTTCTTTTCATAAGAATAAATATATTGTATATTTATTTCAACAATCAAACGACACGACGATTGTTTTACCTAAAATGAATATAGTTTATATATTTACTTGAAATATTAAAAGACACGGATTCGTTTTATAAAAATAAATATAGCTTATATATTTATTTTAAATATCGTACAACACGAGTTCTTTTATAAAATAGATATACTTTATCTATTTATTTCAAACTTCAAACAACTCGACGATCCTTTTATAAAACAAATATAACTTTTTATATATGTTTCAAAACACCTAAGCGGCACACTATAAATCATATATAATGCATACGAGATTGTTACATGTTATTTTCGAATAAATGTTTATTACATACACAAACGACTTCTCAAGACGACTAACGAGATTCTACCGATATATTTATATATTTTTATATAAATATTTATATATTTTAAATCTCACAAGAACTAAGTGTTTTTCAAAGACTTAGTAAACTATTACCGACAATAAGCGAGACTTAACGAGTATAACTTCCTCGTTTCCTTCAAATTAATAACTTACCGTTGAATCGTTCGGTTAACAATTCGGTAGAGCTCGATGACACGTAGTTTAGTTACTGTGTTTATTTAGAAACTTATAAGGTATTCTGTGTTAGGAATATTGTAGAATGCACGCTAGCGAGTCTCATCTTGGAAACGACATTATGGAGTCGTATATAGCTAGCTTTGCATATGGAAATCCAGGTGAGTTCATAACCCCACCGTTTTACTGTTTTACATTTTTATAAATGTTTTCGGGGTGGAAAGACATGCAAGTTTTGCAAAAGTAAACAATTTCTCGATAAACGAAAACTCATTTCAAACCATGTTACGAATGGATTTCAAGGAACTCAAATGGTTTACGAACGATTTATACCGAATATACCGGTTTTACAAAACAAGTACGTATTATCGAAATGTGAATGATTCTCATGATTAGGGATGGGATCGTCCTAGTTATAATAATGGGACTGGGTTGGTTTGCGTTTGAAGAACGGGACACCCAGTGAGTTCGTGTTACTAAATGTTTACAGACAATTACAAATGGTATGGTTAGCTAAGGAAGGGTACACTTAGATCATGTGAGTGGTGGATACAACACATATGGCCATTAATCCTCGTTGTAGGACCGAGGGACATGAGTGATAGATCTATTTGGGTGTAGCGAGCCCCACCCATGAGTTTGGTGAGTGGACCATGTGGTGACTATGTCTTACAGCCGGAAGCCTGGTACAAGTCTGCTAGGTTTGAGTTTTCCTGCATCACTTCACACATATCAATGGCCTTGCAAACCATTGGTGATCTGTTTTTCCTTGTTGCTTTCATACCGGGGTTTTACAAATCACATACCATGTTTTATACAAATTCAAAGCATAGGATTATGCAGGCAAGAAGTCAAAGTCAGGGTGGGCATTGACGGTTATACAAACTTTACAAATACAAGGCTTTACAAATACATGGTTTTACGAACATAATGCGTTACAAGTACAAAGTTTCCATATAACTTGACAAGAAAAAGATTTTTAAATTCGTTTTCTCAATAATAGTTCAAAAACCGGTTATTCAAAAAGATTTATTTCAAATCTTTACAAACAAACTATGAACTCGCTCGACGTTATGTTGATTTTTCGCATTTTTCTTTCTCAGGTTACATTTCAAAATTTTGGCACGGTTGGAATAGGAGAACCATTGGAGACTCGAGTACTTAGTGGGCGTTCAAGTTTTAGGAGTCTTAGCTTTATTTGCTTCCGCTATGCAATGAAGATACCAGTCAAGTCACGCCAGCTCTGATATTTAGGGGTGTGACACAATGCTCAAACTGGAATAAAAGTGCTCGAAAATTTGATGAGGTAGTCCCTTATTGAATATGTCGGCATAGTGAAATCAAGAGGAGACATGTAAGACTCGAACATGACCAACTTGAACCTTCTCCCGGACAAAATGGATGTCAATCTCTACATGCTTGTTTAAGATTAAATATTTATTTATTTATATTTAATCTAGTAGCCATCATTATCATTTATATAATATAGATCAAAATATATAAAACCTATAATATAATTAGTTGGTAATTGTTGATGGGCCATATTACCCTAATTAACTAATTGGGTTTCCCCTTGGGTGTATATAAGGAGATTACTAGAGAGGGATTAGGGTTAGACCCTCATAACATCACACTAAAATCGCCCCTCCTCTCTCTCCATTACTACGAGTTCTTCAACCCTAAAGAACTCGGTACTACCATCAAGAACATACATCCTAAAGGGGAACCGAATCAATCTGACGAACATGACGTCTACTTCATCCTTTGATGCGGTTACTGGCTAACCAGGTACACATGTTTTATTATCCATGATTGAATTTATTTAATTAGGGTTTATGTTTTACCCATGTTTTTATGATATAATCAACATGTGGTATCAGAGCGTATGTTGATTATATCAGTTCAATCAAGGAATTCAATGAATCGATTTTGAAATTAAAATCAATCAAAAATTATTTTTTTATTTGATGATTACTAAATCGTTCTTCTTAAAATAATCGAAATCGCTTAAATCCTTTACGGTTTCAGTTTCCACCGCTAATTAATTATTATACTACATATTGGTTTTGAAGTTTGTGAACATAATTAATTCAATGAATTCTTGTCAGTATTGCACTTCATTAATATTAAATTGAAGTCAATTATTTTATGTGTTCATGTAATTCATGTTCACATATTCATTTTTTAATGTATGCATTTAAATTAGAATGGTGGAATCAATTGCACTAAGTTGTTATCGAATGATTCTTTCAAATCATAATCGGTTATTATGTTGAAAAATTAACTTGCCTTATTCACGCTATTGCCATGCTTGTTTCTTTTAAAATTACATAATTTTGTGATAAAATTAAGTTTGATTATAATTCCTAAAGTTGTGTAACTTTATCTCCAAGTTTCGAATAAAATATAATTTTAATTATAATCGAATAATTAACTTGGATAGATACACATGAGATTTTTAGAAATTATGATCAAAATCCCTTAAAATTAGCTGATTCAAACTTATCACAATAACAGCTGTTGATAGTGGACTCGAGACCATCAGATTGCGACTCGAGACCATCAGGTCTCGACTTGAGACCATCAGGTCTCGACTCGAGACCATAAGGTTATAACTCGAGACCACAAGGTCTTGACTCGAAATCATAAGGGTTCTCAAAACTTTACGACTCGAGACAACAGTCTCAACTCGAGACCACTGAGGTTTCGACTAAGGGTCTTAAATCTTCACAACTCGAGACCATAAGGTTATAACTCGAGACCATACGGTTGCGACTCAAGACCTTAATGACTCGAAACCTCATAATGATTCAAGATGAGTCGAGACCTCACTCGAGATCTCACTCGAGATCTCATAACTGAGTCGAGATCTCACTCGAGACCTAAGACTAACTTGATATCTCAACCTCATTACTTTATTAGGCTGTTTAATGTGATTTAGCTATTAAATAATTGGTTTTGTAATTAGATAATTAATCAGAATCAAATAATGTTTTACAAAACCAAAATGGCTTAACTTGGGTGAGCTTCTGATGTATCACTTCTGGCCAAAGCTGATTTGATACATCTATTTATTGCTCAAGTATAATAAAAGCCATGTTGAGTATGCATTACAAACGTGAATGTCTTAATTTCTGGCCAAAGCTGATTTAATTCATTCATGTATAGCATTCTTAACAAGTGCATAACTAAAGTGATTGTCTCATTTCTGGCCAAAGCTGATTTGTCACGATTACTTTGCACACATGCTTAAATGATTACACTTCTGGCCAAAGCTGATTTGTCTTCGTTTAAGTAGAATTTTAACTAAGTCTATTATTTTGATGTTAGTAATAGACATATCACAACCTCTTCACATAATGATCCTCATATTAATGATCCTTCATTAATCTTATGATCATTTCGTCTACCTTATTTTAAGTACCCATAACTTTACTCACTGTAATTTTCTTCTATAAATCTATATCTCATCCACTCTAATTCCTAAACCTAAAGTTTTTACTTTATTTAAAGTTTCTATAATATTAGCTCTTAAATTAAATCTTTGATTATCTCTTAAGACATGATAATCCTACTGCTTTCTTCTGATAAAGATACTACAGAAGAAAATTAGAGCATGATGAAAAGGATAAATCGAACATGATGTCTCTTATGATAATCAAGATCTCTCTAACATAATTGTTATCACTAAAGTTATTCCAGATTAATTCTTTCCTAAGACTAATCTATTATTTGTGAAATAATTACAAGAATTCCTTAGATGCATGCATTCATTTAAAATTATAAACTATAAAGCTAAGTGGTATATGTGAATACATAATAATGTACAATACCATGACCCATAATGTTAAGGGCTTACACGTGAAAAATAGTTACATTTTTCCAGTACATTACATATTAAGATTTTCACTTGTACAATTTGATGCCTTATAAATCAACTATAACACTCAAAAGTATAATGAGTGTGTTGATAAGCAACATATGTACAAAAGAAATAAATGTTTGAAGCTGGAAAATAAGTTGTTACTCACCTTACAACCACTTAAAACTTTAAAAGAGGATTGTTCTAATATCCATAGTTAAAATACAAGTACAAAATTCCAACTCTAAGGTTTTTCAAAGGAGAATCTCACAGCATAATTATGCCATTAGACTAGGCATAAGCAACGAGACTATCCATTATTCAGAAGAACAGTTGGATAAGTTAACTAGGTAGTCACTTACTAATGATATTTGAGTCTGCTAATTTTAATATTCCTATTAACACATGATTAGTTGAATCTAGTTCTAAACCTTTCCTTACCATAAGTCAACAAATAACTAACATGAGAGTCAGTGACAAAATTAAATGTTAAGGCTATAAGAACTATAATAAGCAGTCTTCTAACAACGCTTTTTGATACCTTATATATTCAGAAGATTAATCAGAATATAGTATCATAATTAAGCAATGTTATGAAGATTGTGAGGTTTGCATAGTCAACATAAAGTCACACTTACCTTAAACTCTCATCTTATTTGTTTTAAATATCTGGATTGAAACATTACTAAGATAAAACTAGATGATACCTTACACTTTCACAACTTTTGTCATCATGCAAATGAGAATTTGACAAAAGGAAAATGAGATTTATAAATTTTCATTCATTATAACCGAAATTCATGAGAAATCATGACATGGTTAATGAGGATGTTTTTTTTTATCTAATCTCATTCTAAGTGATTTTAAATCATGACATTAAAAGCCCTAAATCATTATTTGGCTTAAGGAATAAGTATGAGTCCACCATAAGTTATATTTCATTAACATTCGTGGAACTTATTCCAAAATGGAATATTCAGACATAATTCATTTATCAATTAAAGACTATCTGCTTGTATCTAAATTAGTCTCATATGGCCCATGATCTTAAAGAAATCTATTCATATATGTGCTTAACATGATTTCTATTAAATATGTCCCTAAGTTTCTTATGACATCTGGACATTAAGGAAATCAAGTAAAGTCTAACATATATATGATAGGTTCCCACGTCACATACCTAATTGAAACTTCTCTTGTAGCATTCTAGAGATATAAAAGATCAGTGAGAGCATTAAGTGTCTTAATAATAACTTGCAATAGTTGCAAGAGGTGGGGGAGTGAAAATTTTACATTACCTAAATTTACACCTCTTGTACAAGACACTGCTCCATCTTGACACTGTTCCATCAAAACTTATCTCCTTAAAATCTAATGCTACTCTTACAAAAGTTTCATTGTTGCTTAATTGTGGGCACACTTAGATTTCTTACATAAACTAACATAATCCTCAACAAGAGAAATCACAACGACTAACGTCATTAACTTGTTTCTCTATTTGAATTTGTTGGTCGTTAAATATTGACCCTAAGCATGCAGAGTTCCTAAAGATTTCTAAGGTCAGTGGGAGCAGTCAAAGTCCTTATCATGACTTGCAAGGAATACAAGAGGCGGGGGGAAGAGTGCCATTAAATTTCACTCCGAATTTAACTCCGATTACACCTCTTGTACACCATACTGCACCAACTCTTACAAACTTAGAATCCTGAAAATGATAGCAACCTAACCAAGAGCTATTCCATAAAACTGAAACTTCTAACAAACCCAATAATCAACTCAGGAGGTCATCTAGGTTTAAAAGCCTACTAACTTTGATGATTACATAACCTACCTAACTGAAGTTGAAATGGATTTTAGAAAAATTTACTGATCCTATCTCTTCTAATTAAGCCATTAGCATCAATTAATCTTCTAAACAAAATAAAACTGTTTTCTAGTAAAACTGTTTTTATGTGTTCGTATAACGTTTGGGATTTGATTGAATTACCTAAGAGTGTTCATAACTAAACCAAATCCTAATATAAGCGTTAAGACCCAAAGAAGCATGATTGATTGTCAAAGGTTATACTTAGGAAGAGATAAATTATCAAAGATTTCTTTAAGGATCATCATTGTTCTAGTAGCTTATAATAGTTTAAAGCTATATTAGATGAACATTAAAAACAATTTTCCCCAACAAATGGCTGACATATTTACATGTTCATAAAACAACCTGAAAGTTCCAAACTGAAGGTTAAAGAACACTTTATTTGTAAGCTAATAAAATCCATGTATGGGTTAATGCAAACATCATAATGTGATGAAATCTTAACTTAATTATTTTCATCAAGAATCAAGTGGATTAATGTACCTACCTCAAGATGAGTGGGAGCAACTAAATTAAACTTGTCTATATAGATGATATTCTTTTGACATGTATATGTTACATAAGTCAAAGCATTGTTAACACAAACTTTGATATAATAGATCTCAGAGATATCTCTTAAGTGATAGATATCATAACATGCTGAGATAGACCTAATGGGACATTAGTTTCGTTCCATAAGTTTAACCTTAAATGGGTCCTTACATATGTAACAAACATTAATGCTCTCCTTTAGAGGATAATAGGATAAATGAGATTATTTCCTTACGCTTCATTAGTTGGAAGCCTTATGTAAGTTCAAGTCTATACTCGTTTAGATATTACTCAAATTGCAACACACTAGATATGTCTAGATAAATGTGAAGCATCTAATAGAGTATTACAATATCTTTAAAGGAAACGAGAGGCTATAATTTAAAGAAGAAGTGAGAACTCAAACCGGTTGATTACTCTAACTTTGTAATATTCAAAGATGATAAAATGTAATTTCGGGTATATCCTTATGTCAGCAGACAAAACATATCTCACGGAGGAGTCATAATAAATTGATAATAACAACCTAAGTTATAACGACATAATATAGTCACTAAATGTTGTTGGAAATTTATCAGTGGACTCATAAGTTTATTAACTCATTATAATTAATATATTGAAGACTTATTGTGATAAAGTCAGCTGCCATGTCTCCTTGAACAGTAACAGTTCGAGAGGTGCTGCATTAAATTTCGATACACAATTAATTATTCGTTTATGAACGAATTGAGGAAACTAAATATTTGTATCGAATACATTCGTGATATGCTTAAGGATCCTATAACTGAAGGTCTATTACCCACAAGTCTTATTAAAAGAGCTTATAAAAGAGACGGGTTTTAATTGATGACCATGTACAACTGCATATCGTACTATGAATGACTAACTATTAATTAATTTTCCTCATCAGTTTGATTTTGTATATCTCTAACATATGTTCTGCCGGTGTAATGACATATAGACAACTGTAAATACAAATCAAACGTTAAAGGGCTTACTTATTTTGATCATAACTGTTAGGTTTTAAATTGAGGCTGTAGTATGATTAATGGGGGTCCTGAGTCGAATAATGATTCAACGGCTGTATTTCTCTGCTACGGTTCTTGGTTTAAAGCTAAAATGAGTATTAACTTCTGATCAGACTTATCTAATACTCATGATAAATGATTATTCGGCTAAGTGGGAGAATGTAAGATTAAATATTTATTTATTTATATTTAATCTAGTAGCCATCATTATCATTTATATAATATAGATCAAAATATATAAAACCTATAATATAATTAGTTGGTAATTGTTGATGGGCCATATTACCCTAATTAACTAATTGGGTTTCCCCTTGGGTGTATATAAGGAGATTACTAGAGAGGGATTAGGGTTAGACCCTCATAACATCACACTAAAATCGCCCCTCCTCTCTCTCCATTACTACGAGTTCTTCAACCCTAAAGAACTCGGTACTACCATCAAGAACATACATCCTAAAGGGGAACCGAATCAATCTGACGAACATGACGTCTACTTCATCCTTTGATGCGGTTACTGGCTAACCAGGTACACATGTTTTATTATCCATGATTGAATTTATTTAATTAGGGTTTATGTTTTACCCATGTTTTTACATAACTAACCGAAACGTTGGCGGGGGTGCACCCCCTGGCCCCTTAAAAGGTGTTCCCCTGGTTGTACCCCTCAGGTTGAAACACGTTTAAAAAAAAAACTATGAATTGGTATGGTTTAAAACGGCTCTCACAAATATGGGTTAGGGTTGAAACCGGTCGGTTTTTTAGAAAAAAGGGTAAATCATGAAAATGACCTTTGGCCAAACAACTTTGCGAAAATAAATGCAAGTTTTGCGTCTGAGACCAAAGTTAGTGTCTCAGACTTGCGTCTAAGACACAAACTTTGAGTCTGAGACGCAAAAGATTACGCTTGAGACTCACACTTTGCGTCTGAGATTGTGCCATGTGTTTTTGCATGATTTTTAAACGAGAATATCCTTTTCATACGATAATATTTTTTTATAAAAATACACCAATTCAAAGATAATAAAATTCCTTTAGTTTGGTGTAAATTTAAAAAAAATAGATATATATTAACGTATCAAAAGGTTATGTTGGTTTAAAAATCATGGTGGAAAAGTAAAAAAAAAAACTTAGGATGTTGACACATGTCAACTTCTTATTCGCTAGGATTCATGAGGCTACCATAGACGCAATCTCTAAGGGTGTAAGGGGCACTCCACTCCGGTGGATTAGTCCCTTCTCCACCCCAGCCACTCCTATTCTGTCATGTCAACTCCCCTCTCCACTCCACATTTTGCGCTCAAATATTGCCAGCACTCCACCCGAACCCCCCTCTCTTTCTCTCTCTCGTCTTCTCTTTAAAAAATAAAGATAAAAGTTTGACTTGGTGGAAGAATATGGGGTTCACCATTAACCCTCTCTCTCCATCTTCTCTTTAAAAAATAAAGATAAAAGTGTGGTGAAGGGGGTTGGCATCAGTGTTCCCGCGATGAGAGTAGTCCCCTCTTCCCCTTCAATGCATGCGTCTCTTATACCCTAAGGATTGAGGGTACCACAGACACAAATCATGTTCATTTTTGTAATTTTGACCGGTCAAATGTCCATTTTGCACAAGTATTCAGCTCGGTAGCCTACCCACAGTTCGTCGAGAAGCCTTTTAGCTCCTTGTGTACGGAGTTCAGAATAACACAAATATTCAGCTCGGTAGCCTACCCACAGTCCAACGGCCAGGTTGAAAGGACGAACCGAAGCATTGTTGAAGGGATTAAAACTCGATTGGGAAGATACGACAACAACTGGCTTGAAGAGCTTCCCAATGTGTTATGGGCAATTCGAACAACCGAGAAGACGAGCCACAAGAAAGCACCCTACAGCCTAGTGTTTGGATCCGAGGCTATAATCCCAGCAGAAATTGGAGTTACAACACAACGAACATTCAACATCGACCTCGAGTCAAACAAGAAAGAGACAATCTTTATTTGGTACTCCTCGAAGAAACTCATGACCAAGCAGTCATAC
>JARYGA010050603.1:0-40757 GCA_030545235.1 Helianthus tuberosus | reverse complement strand
ACAAAGGACAACTGACAATTAAAACATACTAGGGTTTATTGTAACTTATTTATTTACTGGGTAAAACTTTCTTTAGAGTTTCTAGATTGTAAATGATATGGGTGCTAATACTGGGTCAGGGTATTTAAAATTTTGCATTTACTGCTACAGTGGCTAACATATAGAGGTCTGCCCATTTTTCATCTAACTCATCTTCCCATGGAGGGTTATTGCCTAATTCTTGAGTTTCCTTATTCATTACTCCCTTTGGTTGTGTCTTCTTTACTTTCTCTTGACTTTTCCTAATAATCAAACTTCTTTTATTAGGAGAAAGTGATTTTTCAAACTGTGCCTTACGGACAAATATTCCTTCCTCAGTATCTGTTGGGTATTTTGAGGATGAAGTTCCTTTTTCTTTTGGTGAAGTATCTAATTTATGATAGATGTCCGAAAGTCTCTGTTTACCCATACTGTAAACAAATATTTAAATAATAAAATACGTAACCACAAAATAGCAATTAGTAAAATTAAGTATTTTTTTCTAAATACTTAATTGGCTTAAATCAGTGGCTCTGATACCACCTTTTCCTTTCACGACCCCAGCCCCGGTTTGACCCGGTCAGGAGCCGCGAGACAGGAACCCGTGGTATTTATGATGCGACAGCGGAAGATTTTAACAGGATTTTTTTTAAAACTTGAAATGCCCGATTATTTTATTTCATAATTCGGGATAAAACCCCGTAATTTACAATAGAGGAATTTACTAGGAAATTCCCTGATTTATTAAAACATGTTTATTCATTTTTTTTAACTGAGCCACCTCTTCATGCTTGTTAGTGCTCCGTAGCACGTTTTTCCTTGATTTACAGCAGGTCGCCTGAAACATGTTTTAAAAATATTTTTGTCACGGGGGGAATACTGGTGAATCATTCATTTTGGCAAAATGACACATAGTTATATATTACAGCATAAGAGCGATTACAATGGCTTTTATCTTATTTTTATCTGGCGCCGTGTCACCTGGTGACGATGGTCATATCACTATTGGGTCCCACCCCAAGTAGTGACGTTTACAACTGTTAGGATTTATTAGCCTAACCGTGAGAAATTAGTAATGTGCACAATACCCCACTAGCCAGTGATTTAAGATAACCACGACTTAATCCCTGTAATTATAACATTTGAAAATGGAGTATTGTAAAATACTTTTGATAAAAGAGAATGACTCACTTTGCAGATTTACACGGGCAGAGTTTAGCCTACTAATTAGCCTGATAACCTAATTTAAATAACAATGCACATGAACTAGGTCAGTAACTAATATAGCATTTACGATAACTCACGAGATTTAAACCCTCACGACAATGACAAAGTGCAATACTTAAACAGCCATCGAATTCACGACGAATGACAAAGTATAAACCCAAATTTGAGCAGCACTTAAACATTCATCGGATAGTTTCAATCGATCGGACATTGCATCGTAGCAGCGATCGAGTTAATACCCGGTATCGTAGCAGCGCCTCGCTATAATAAATGAAATTTCGACTTTGGAGCAGTAAGAATTCGTTTTCGAATTGAAATTTTGACAATATCGAACTGCTAAGGAGCTAAGCTATTTATAGGTGAAATTCAGGCCTGTCGCGGCCCGCGTGAACCTCCGGCCAACCTTTACGCGGCCCGCGTGGAGGTCTATTTCTTAGACTAGGGCTAGCGTGTCACGCCTAGGCTCGACATGTGTGCGACGCGTGGCCCGGCATGCTTATCCGGTCAACCACACTTTGACGCGGCCCGCGTAAGGCTAGGCTAATCCTTACGCGGCCTGCCTGAAACCCATAAATTTTGATTTCTTGGTTTTTCATGCACAGTAGGGTTTCAGGGGTCCGGGTTTTCATTTATGGGTCAATTAAGGATAATTTTGAAGGTCCTTACACTTGGCCACGTGATCCTACAAACAACATGAATCTTGCTGACGTACGATAGAACAAGATTTCACAACAATCGGTGCATAGTCTAATCCAATTCTTGACGCTGCAAAAGAAGTCACATACCTTTACAATCCCCCTATTTCATTTTATTCGACATTCCCTGGTAATGTCACTTAACAACGGTTATCACACAAAATTTCCAGATAAAATTCTTAAATTCCTTTTGTTAAAATTCAGACCTCTGCACATAGTAAATAGACTTTTGCATTTCTACTCTCCTAATGGTCATCATGAGGATTTCTTTCATAATCGCGAATATTTAATTGGTTGTTTCATTTCTTGGTTAATCCACACATGCACTGTTTGTTGCGCATGTGGTTAGTTTGAATTATGAAGACCATGGGAGGGCTTCATTCCAATTTGTTGCTTTATTAAAACTCAAATATCGTTCCGCTATACTTGATCTTTGCATTGTAAACCGCGTTTTTTTTTTTTTTTTTGCAAAACGATGACTCTTTGATATCGAATCGATGAATTTCTTGAAAAACTCGATTTTCTTTTGAATGGCATACATGGTTTTTGTTGTGACCATGTCAGAACTTTCTTATTGATACATGAACTCGTTGTGTTTAAACCAAGTTCCATTGTTTGAACTTGCTCGCAATACGTATTTGATGTGCGATAAAGTGTCGTATATATTAGGTGTATATTTTAAGCCCTTTTTAACACTTATTTTAGCCAAGTTTTAAATTTATAAAACATGATATTTCACTAACACTAAACACACATATGGGCAAGTGCACCCATCGTTGAGTGTAGTATAGCGTTGGTAAGATACCGAGGTCGTCCAAGGACACAAGAGCTTTTAGTACCGGTTTATCCTCAACGTCTAATCAAAATAAAAGTTTAGAAAAATGTTTTAAGCTAAGAAAAATAAAAACTAACTAAAATGCTGAAAATAAAAATAAAATAAAAACAGATAGACAAGATGAATCACTTGGTTCCGACTCGTATCTAGTATAACCTTTGATTATTTCCGCACTTTTGCACATAATTAAGAGATTATCTTAGTTATTGTAGTAGGCCCCTCTTTTGAAGGTGACGTTACCCTCACCCCAGTAGTTTGAGTCAGCAAGGATACAATCCTAAAGGGGTGGATTATTGGAAGATAATGAATTAAGTTATTAATGCAGTATTGTGGTAGGCCCCGCTTTTGGCGGTGACGTTACCCTCGGCTAAGTAGTCTGAGTCAGCAGGGATACAGTCCTAAATAGCCGGGTTATAGTATTAGTAGTAGTTAACTTATGAGGGGATCAAAGAGTTTGGACCCCCGCCATCCAATACCGTGAAGCATTGAAGGAGGTCCTACTAAATTTGACCCAGGTCCATTGCAGGACCTCTAAACGCTGAACAATGGCAAGACCTTTACCAAACCGTTCCCTTAACCCCCGACCAGGTAGCCAACATACCTCCATATAGACCGTGGAGATATGAATGGTGAAAATCCTTTATTTTATATAGACAGTAAAATAATGCCAAGACACCACGGACAAACGATAAGGAAAGATCACATTCAACATAAGTAACTAGTTATTAAAGTCATTAATACAAAACCAAATAAAAAGTGCAAAAGATTAGAAATAAAAAGTATTATACTAGACACTTTGTCTTCACCAAGTGATGTAAGAGACTTAGGCAAACATGGCCTTGATTGTCAAGAACTCTTACGATCAATCTTGGATCCCGAGACGACTCACACACTCTACGATGGACAATGGATGATGGTGGTGGATGATGGTGTTGTGATGGTGGTGGGTGGTGGATGAAGTGTGAGAGAGGTGGTGTGCCAAGGGATGAGTTGAAATGAATCCAAGCACTCCTATTTATAGGCTGAACAGAGAGCTGGGCACGGCCCCGTGTCCGCTGGGCACGGCCTCGTGCCTGTCTGACACTCTCTCTCCTCATTAATTGTAATTCGCAATTACAATTAATGCGCCTGCTGTACTTTCGACACGCCCCCGTGTCCGCTGGACACGGCCCGTGGTGGGCAATAGAAGCTTCTATATGTTTGTCTTTTCTGCTGCTTCTTGGGCACGGCCCCGTGCTGGCTGAGCACGGGGCGTGTTCAGCCTTCTGTCTTCTCTATTTTGCTTGGGAAGATGCCGTTGAGGGGTCGGGCAGTCCACTAGTGTTCCTTTCTTTGTATTTATGTTGGATTTAGCTGTCTTTTTGCTTCTTTTATGTTTTTGAGCTCATTTAATCCTGAAAATACAAAAGGAAGACAAAAACACTCTTTTTCCAATATTATTACTTAAAAAGGGTTAGTTTTATGCCTTAATTGATGTAATTTATATGTTGCATTTTACACACATCAGTATTCAATTCAAGGTCCCGTATGATAGATTAAAGTCATCATATTCGAATTAATCCCAACAAGCCCTTCAATTACTTTGAACCATAACAGGCTTGTTTGGTCTTCGACTTCATCAAATCGTTTCTTTGATCACGATCACCTTGTGGTGACGTTTTCACAAAATTGAAGCTTGCGCTAATCTCGTTTGCACACATCATATACAGATTTAATTATTTATTTATATTGAATCCGCTTTGTTGGTTTATCTTATAAAAGCAATCTTAACACAATCGTGTGCTAAGATAATGATACACAAATTCATGTCATATTTCAGTATATCTCTTAATGGTTCTTACAGCATCAATCGAGCCTTTCGTGATATTTATTGCTTTATCATCTTCAATCGAAAAACATTATTCAATTGTTTCAATTTCAATCGAAAATCCTACTAGATTTGTTTAAAACAAACATTCGGACTTACTTCATTTGATTTAAAACACGGTGAACTCGTCCAGTCACCGCTATTATTATTTCGATCACTACTACACCTTGTGGCGTCGGTATAAACTTGTAGCTTAAGCTAATCTATATATATACCTTTCACTTAACTCATCCTTGAAAGTGGTCTTAATACAACTATGTGTTAAGACAATGATACACTAAACTCTGTTGTATATCGGTGTATCCTTGTAATTCAATAAATGTCAACCCATTGATTTTTCTCTTATCATAATTCAATAGTTGACAAATCATTTTCGTACTTCTATTTCATTCGAGCTTGTTGATTCTGAGACTTCCTCAGTTGACAATCAAAGTAAGTTTTCTGTTGACAGTGAATTCTATTGTTTCTAAAATATCATTCACAACTTGTAAACATTCACATCTATTGATCATATATCTTTTTGACTTAAACCTAATCACCTTGTAAACTATATCATTTCATCTCATTCATTTGACATCGACCTCTTGAACTAATTCGGTTAAACCATTGAGCCCTATTTATTGTAAAACACGTATTCATCTTAAAACTGTTCTTATTGACTAAGACGTGACATAACTCTAAAAGAGATATCATAGCCCAAATCTCAAGGACGAGATTTAAAACAAGGTGGGGAGGATGTAATGACTCTCCTAGGACCCTTAAGGTAACCCTAAACGCTCCTAAATACACCCCGAGTGTGAGAAACGGACCCGAAATACCTTCGTGCTTGGAGAAATCAAGAAAAACAAGATTTTTGGTTCGCTCGCGGGCCGCGTAAGAGTTAAGCCAAGCCTGCGCGGGCCGCGACAGCAATGCAAACTACCGGATAACGATCAAGGCCACGTGGCATGACACGTGTCGAAACCTCTGATGACTCAGCCGACCTAGACTTCCTCGCGGGCCGCGTAGATGTTCCTACGAGTTTACGCGGGCCGCGACACGCCCCATTTCCAGCCCTATAAATAAGGAGTTCGAGTTCAGTTGAAAGTCGCTCAATTCTTTTCTTCTTTTAGCTTTTATTATAGCAAAGTAATAGCTCGGGTATTATACTCTAAAACCCGAAACTCTGCTCGTTATCAGGGTAATAACTCTAAT
This sequence comes from Helianthus tuberosus, assembly GCA_030545235.1. NCBI lineage: Eukaryota > Viridiplantae > Streptophyta > Magnoliopsida > Asterales > Asteraceae > Helianthus > Helianthus tuberosus. The sequence continues at coordinate 34,921 of JARYGA010050603.1, read as the reverse complement.
CCCGGACACGGTACTATATCCGATTGGTTGAAACTGATCCAACGGATGTCTAAGTGCTGCCTGTATAAGGCTATACTTTGTCATTCGTTGTGAGTTTTGATCTCGTAATTATCGTTAAAGTTGAATTGAGTAATACACTAATACGAGTTCCATTGTAGCTAGAAATTAGAACTTGTAACCAGGGAACTACTAAGCTAGAATACTTAGTGGTTAAGTAAACTTAGTAGTTAAGATAACTTAGCGGTTAAGAAACCTTAATAGATAAGTTAAACTTAATCAGCTAAGTAAGATTAATTAAGCAGTTAAGTATGATTAATTAAGTTAAGTATGATTAATTAATCAGTTAAGCAAGATTAATTATGATTAATTAATTAAGCTAAGCGAGATTAATTAAGCTAAGCGAGATTAATTAAGCTAAGCGAGTTTAATTAAGTAAGTAAATTAAACACCTAAATAGATATACATGAAAATAAATATATATGAGATAGATAATATCAAAGGAAGGTATAAGAAGATATATATATATATGGGTAGGAAGCTTCCTTGAAAATGTATTGGTAACTTCCTAGAAAAGCTATATGAAATTTCCTACTTCCTACCTATAAATAGGAAGCTTAGGATTCATTTTTCTTTGCTCATTTCTTCTATTCTTCTCTCTCTATACGTTGGTGTTCTAACCAATAATCACCGATGCGATATTCTGTCCGATCGATTCGGGAACCAACTAACAAATGCCAAAGACTATACTTTGTGAATTTCGTTAAGATTCTAAAACGGATGCCAAAGCACTGTCTATACAAAGACTATACTTTGTGAATTTCGTTAAGGTCCTGATCTCGTGACCATCGTTAGGTTTGATATGGTTTTACACTAAAACGTATTCCACTCTGTTAAACCACATGTTTAACTATCAGAAAACTCCAAACTATACACTTACAATCAAACAAGATGCTTAATCATCAAAAGATTCGGAACTTTAAAGTAGATGCTTGTTTAATCAAGACTATATGCTAACAAGGTGAGTCATTCTCTTTTTATCAACAATGTTTTACAATACTTTTCAGAAGTTATAATTACAGGGATTAAGTCTTGGTTATCTTAAATCACTGGCAAGTGGGGTATTGTGCACATTACTAATTTCTCACGGTTAGGTAAACAAACCTAACTGTGATAATTATCACTACTTGGGTGAAAGGACCCAATAGTGGTTTGACCATCGTCACCAAGGTGTGACACGGCGCCAGATAACAATAAGATAGTAGCCATTGTAATCGCTCTTATGCTGTAATCTATAACAATGTGTCATTTGTGTACAAACTGAATGAACTCACCAGTATTTCCTGCTGACCAAATATTTTTAAAACGCGTTTCAGGTAATTACAGTAGATCGGAATAAGAGTTGGATACGGCACCAAAAGGCTTACAGAAGTGGCTTAATTTATCAATTAAATTAAATTAAGAAAAGTTGTTTTATGTATTCGGGTTTATCCCATATTAAAGCTACCTTTCAAAACATGGTTTTATCCCATCTATTTAATAAATAAAATCCGATGTTTTCTAAACTCTGATATTTTTCCTAACTCACGGTCCTGATGAAATTTCTGCTGCACTACTTTTCTAAATAACCACCGGTACCACTGAACTGGTTTGCGGCTCCCGATTCCGTCCAGGGTGGGGTCGGGGGTCGTGACACCAGTTTTGGCTTTAATCAACTGTTCCTCTGGTAGGGTTCAATCCCAATAGAGCCATATATTGTTATGTGGTCGTATACAAGATTTATTATTTTTTTATTCACTCGTATACACAATATACGAGCATTGTTTTTGTCTTGTATACGGGTCGTATAACGTTATACGACCCGTATATATTTTATATAATAATTTTTTTTGAAAATGTTTTTGATTTGTATGCGGAATGGATGAAAAGGCAGTTGGTATGTGTTCCGAGCGAATATATCCATATATGCATTTAATTCACTTGCATCATAATAGCGAACCACTTTCTTTTGATTATCGGTTTTGGAAGTTGGTGAAAGATGAAATATAGATGTCAATCAAAGTTGCAATCCATAACGGACACATTTTTTCAATATATGGAATGGATGAAAAGGCAGTTGGTATGTGTTCCGAGCGAATATGCCCATACATGCATTTAATTCACTTACATTATAGAAGCGAACCACTTACTTTTGATTACCGGTTTTGGAAGTTGGTGAAAGATGAAGATGTTATTTATAGATTTCAATCAAAGAAGTTTTCAATATGTGGAATGGACGAAAAGGCATTTGGTATGTTGATATGCACCAAATACAACGTATAAATTATATCAAATAAGGTGTAAAATCAACCATTTTTAGTACTAATGTTGGAAAAACTGCGTTTCTTTGTATACTTTTGATTTTCAGGATTAAAAGAGCTTAAATGTGCAAAAGAAACAAATTAATGGCAAAAACCAACATAAATACAAAAGAAAGAAAGTTGATACATCATATCGACCCTCCGAGCTTCACCCCAAGACCAAAAATAAGAAATCAGAAGACAAGCACGGGGCCGTGCCACCAAGGCAGAGGGTCGTGCCCCACTCAAGATTCCAGAAAGAAGAAGACAAACATAAGCAGACAAGATACCAAGTTTATTGTCCAAAAAATTTATACATATTTTCGTATTGAGTTTAAAAAAAACGTGAAGAACGAGGCTATTGGTAATTTTTATAATTGTTTTTAAACTTGAAGTGAGTTAAAATAAAGTTTGAAACTAGTTTTTATTTAAATGAAACTTGAGGTTTTTTTTTTCTTAATTGAAAGATGTTTAAACAAACAAAATAAACAATAAGTGAGGATAGAGGCCCCTCATATGTGTTGTTCGACTTCAACAAAATAAAAAAAGGGTTATGTGTTCTTAGGGTTCTTGAAGCCTTTAAATCTTAAATCTTTTATCATTCATCAAATTCGACGGAAACGAGGAAGAAATCGAGCTGGACAGAGGCCTTTATTTTAGTTTTTCATTTGAAGGGTAGGTTGTGAACTAGGGTTAATATTGAATGAAAATTTTAGGCATTACTAGTGTTTTAGACTTTAATTGTATCATTTAAAATAAGATTAACCCATGCATTGCATCTATTGTGATTATTGTTCAATGATTCCAAAATTAAGGTTTATAATGGTGGAATTGTGAATTTGGGGAAGTTGATCAATTAAGGAAGAAGTGTCATGAAATTGTAGTTTAACGCAATCATATTGATTGTTTTTTGTAGGTATATTATGGGAAAGGTCAAAACTATTTATTTGTAGTTATTGTTGTTTGATCTGACCCAAATCGACTAGCTGACCCGAACATATAACCAGAAATATAGTGATAGAAATTTTTTTTGTCTCATGACTTTTCGCCCCTGCAGAACTTTTAGTCAAGCTTTGCCACTAGCTAGGATACTATCCTAAAGTGCCCCTTCCCTCTTAGACTCGATTGGATAGCTTGAGGTTGTTTATTATGTTCACATTTCAAGATTTTAATAGCGTTTATGTAGGAATCCGTTCGTGCAAAATAAATAAAATAATTTATTAACTTGAATTACAAGAACAAAACAGAATTACAACTGAAAGAAAAAATACTATTACAACTGGAAAAAGGGAAAAACAAGATCAGAAAACTCGAACAGACCCACAAATAAATATATAAAACCCGCTCATTTTATTATATTTATTTCTAGTCTAAAATAGGAAAAAACCATTTTCCTATATTTGTGAAAAATGCTATTTTCACAAAATTTCCAACAGTTTACACTTAATTTAAGCCCAAGCTAGAGCTAGTCAATAGCCATAGACTATAAGGTGTGTCCATGATCCTTATATCCACCATGACCCTCCATATCAACGTCATGTCATCTACATCTAATCCACCACTATCTGAAGGGTGTGGTCATAACCCAAACCACTATCATCTTATCATCACTCCCAATGATAAGCATATCATCTACATAAAGACATAGAATCACATAACCTCTTGGTGTGTCTTTAAAATAAACACACTTGTCGCACTCATTTATTTTGAAACCAGTGTCAATCATGACATGATCAAACTATTGATGCCATTGTTTTGGAGCTTGCTTCAAGCCATACAAAGACTTGACCAATTTACATACTTTACCCTTGTTTCCAGGGGCGGAAAAACCCTCAGGTTGTTCCATGTAAATTTCTTCTTCTAAATCGCCATTTAGAAATGCGGTCTTTACATCCATTTGGTGAACTTCCAAATTTCTTAAAGCCGCAATTGCAAGAACCAATCGTATAGAGGTTATTCGCGTTACAGGCGAGTAAGTATCAAAGTAGTCTAGACCCTCCTTTTGTCTAAATCCTTTGATTACTAACCTTGCCTTGTATTTATCAATACTTCCGTCGGCTTTCATCTTCCTTTTGAATATCCAACGATATCCAAGTGGTTTGCAACCAGGTGGAAGATCTACTAACTCCCAAGTATGATTTTGCAATATAGAATCAATTTCATTCTTAATTGCTTCTTGCCATTGAGGTCCTTCCACGGAGGTAACCGCTTCGCGGTAGGTATTGGGCTCACCCTCAACCATATAGCTCATGAAGTCTGGACCAAAAGATTTTTCAACCCTTTGTCGTTTACTTCGTCTAAGCTCACCCTCCTCGACCTCGGGGCGTTCATGTCTTTCATCTATCCTCGTAGATGAACTTGGTCCTGCTTCATCTAACCATGTAGACGAACTTGGACCTGCTTCATCAACCGCACTTGATGAAGGCGCATGTGTTTGTCCTAACATAGGAAACACATTCTCAAAATATGAGACGATATTAGGATTTGCCTCCATGATAGTGTGTTTGTGTACATCGGGATTCTTGGATTCATATACAAGAAAGCGATGCGCACTACTTTGATATGCATATCCAATGAAAATGCAATCAACAGTTTTGGGTCCTATCCTAAGAGCCTTAGGAGGTGGTACAATCACCTTAGCTAGGCACCCCCACACTTTCAAGTATTTGTACGATGGCTTCCTTTTTCTCCATAGCTCATATGGAGTTTCGTCCCTATTTTTCAAAGGTATCTTGTTCAAAAGATAGTTTACTGAGAGAATGGCGTCCCCCCACATTTCTCGGTTCACTCCCGAGCTTATCAACATGGTGTTTATCATTTATTTCAATGTGCGGTTCTTTCGTTCCGCAACGCCATTTGATTGTGGAGAATAAGGAGGTGTACACTCGTGTACAATGCCACTTTTTGCGCATAAATCCGCAAAAGGTGCAACATATTCGCCTCCTCGATCGCTTCTCAAAGCTTTTATCTTCTTTTTAAGTTGAATCTCAACTTCGTTTTTGTACAAGATAAACTTCTCTATTGCTTCGTCTTTACTTTTTAGTAAATACACGTAGCAATATTTCGTACAATCATCAATAAACGTGATGAAATACTTATTTCCTCCACGCGTGGGAATCGCTTTTAAATCACACACATCGGTATAAATTAAATCAAGGGGTTCGGTTATTCGTTCAACCGATTTAAACGATGATCTCGTAAGTTTGGATTCAACACATGTCTCGCATTTGTGATTGGACTCGATATGGAATGTTGGTATCAAGTTTAATTTAATTAAACGTCGTAATGAATTAAAATTTACATGTCCTAGTCTACCATGCCAAACATTAGAAGACTCAATCATGTAAGTAGAAGAAACATTTTCATTCATATTTTTGTTTTGGTTAACAACCAATACATTCATTTTGAACATTCCATTTAGGGCATAGCCCTTACCAACAAACATTCCACGTCTAGACAAGACAAAATTGTCCGATTCAAACACTAGACGAAATCCAAACTTGTTGAGCATCCATCCCGACACGAGATTCTTCCGTATCTCTGGGACATAAAGCACATTAGTCAAGGTAAGCTCCTTGCCCGAAGTCATCTTCAAAACGACTGTGCCTTCCCCCTTGATGCTTGCGGTAGCTTTATTCCCCATATAAAACTTTTCTTCACCCGAAGCTTCCTTGAATGTAGAGAAAAGAGCCTTGTCTCCACAAACATGGCGGGTTGCACCCGTGTCAACGAACCATCCTTTTGGGTTTTCACCCATTGCGTTGACTTCTTCAATCATAGCCGCTTCCTCGGTTATCATTGCAATCAGAGGCATACCATCCTCATCAACCATGTGCGCACGCTCACGCTTAGGTTTGTTGCATTGGTTAGCACGGTGCCCCGTCTCGTTACAATTGTAACAAGTACCTTGGAAAGGCGCAGGCTTCTTTTTCACAGCCCCCTTTTTAGGTCCAAGGTTGTTAACCTTTGCTTTCCCTTTGTTGTCCTTTTTACCCTTGCCTTTCTTGCCCTTTGAGGACTCCCCAACTTCCACCATGTTTGCTTTAGCCGAGGCTTGCAAAATGGTGCCTTTTTGGGCCACCCTGTTTTATTCTTCTATACAAAGACGAAGAACAAGGTCCTCGATCGACATTTCCTTTCGCTTGTGTTTAAGATAATTCTTAAAATCCAACCAAGCAGGAGGTAATTTTTCGATCATGGCTGCCACTTGAAAAGTTTCGCTAAGTACCATTCCCTCAGCATGGATGTCATTTAGTATAATTTGCAACTCTTGGACTTGGTTCATAACAGACTTGTTATCAACCATTTTAAAGTCCAAGAAACGGGCGACAACAAATTTCTTTGTTCCCGCATCCTCCGTTTTGTACTTTTTCTCTAAAGACTCCCATAATTCTTTGGAAGTCTTGATATTATAGTACACATTATACAGCGCATCCGAGAGACCGTTGAGTACGTAGCCTCGACATATAAAGTCCGAGTGCTTCCACGCCTCTACCGCGCTCAGAGCCTGAGCATCGGTCTCCCCTTCCGCCGGTTGGGGAACGGTCTCCGTTAAGAACCTCGCAAGGTTCATGGTGGTCAAGTAGAAGAACATCTTCTGTTGCCACCGCTTGAAGTGGAGACCCGAGAACTTCTCGGGTCGTTCAGCATGATTCGCCACTGTGGACGCTCCCACAGTGTTGGCAGGGGTACCGACAACAACGTTGACGTTGGTATTTTCAGTCGACATTCTGAAAAATTCCACAAAACCAAGTTAATAAATATGTTAGAATAATAAATGTGCTGATTTATTATTTAACTAACAAAATCGATGAGTAACAAAATCAGCCTCGTAGCTTCTAAGTCCAACTTTGAAGACTACAAGAGAAGACCTTAGAACCCAAAGACGAAGAAAGAGTAGAAGAACAGAGTTCTGTTTTGACAAAGGCGCAACTTTGAATCAAAACAGAGGAAAAAACCTTTTAAAACACAACCTGCTGTGAGAAAAAAAAATTAATTCACAGCAGAGAAGTTTGTGAATCTACACGAACGGTGTTTTAAAATTTGTTTTAAGATTGTAGGAATCCGTTCGTGCAAAATAAATAAAATAATTTATTAACTTGAATTACAAGAACAAAACAGAATTACAACTGAAAGAAAAAATACTATTACAACTGGAAAAAGGGAAAAACAAGATCAGAAAACTCGAACAGACGAAACTGTTCTTGGCTGAGTATCGTGTTAGACACGGGTCCCTTAAAACAAATTTCCTGTCTCCCAGGAGAACACGTTTGTTTCCAGGATACAACAGCCGTAAGCAGTTGCACTGCCGGTCTTGACTCCAACCCGAAGGTATACCTTGCTGCTTGAAGATGAGAGAAATATTCTTTGAGAGAAGATAGTATAGAGCTGGTTAATTTGGTGTATCTGATTCTGCAGCTGAAGCCTCTATTTATACTGCATATAAAGTCGAAACTGAAAACCGAAATTAATGGGAGAATTAAACTGCATTAAACGTCTTCAATGCACCTTAATTCGTCATTAAATTCTCAGTCAAACGCATTAACTACGTCAGTTTCGAATGCTGAAAACGTAACTGCACTGCAGTAACTGCTGCTGGAAGCTTCTGCGCGCGCGCAGGTCTGCACCCTCATGCGCGGTGCGTCACCTCAGTGCCCATGCACCATGCGCATGACTGCCACGTCATGTGCCACATCACCTGCCACTTGGTCCTTGCAACCTTTGTTTTCCACCACGCGCACGCGGTCAAAAATACAAAGGCGGCTCTCAAGTGCAAAGTGCGCCATCAAAGCGCCACATCGCCCACGCCACGCGCGCGTGTGCGAGTGCGAGTGCGAGTGTGAGTTAGGGTGCTCCGCACCCTTCGCGAGTACACTAGTGAGTGCTTTCATGAAACAATAAGGATGGAGAGCTCCCACTTAAATACCCCTTTAAGTTTCATCTCTCATCCGATGTGGGACAAGGTGCCACTTTCCCACTTTTTTCCAGCATTTAAGTTTCAAACACCAAACTTTGAGCATCGCTATCTCATTCATCTTAGCTCCGTTTTGGACGTGGTTTAGTTCGTTGCGAAGCCCTTCCGACATGGAACACAAACCCACAAATAAATATATAAAACCCGCTCATTTTATTATATTTATTTCTAGTCCAAAATAGGAAAAAATCATTTTCCTATATTTGTGAAAAATGCTATTTTCACAAAATTTCCAACAGTTTACACTTAATTTAAGCCCAAGCTAGAGCTAGTCAATAGCCATAGACTATAAGGTGTGTCCATGATCCTTATGTCCACCATGACCCTCCATATCAACGTCATGTCATCTACATCTAATCCACCACTATCTGAAGGGTGTGGTCATAACCCAAACCACTATCCTCTTATTTTAATTTATTTTTGTCTAAACCAAAAAGAAATATTGTAAAAAGGATTAGGAAAAGGAGGTCTGTGGTTGTCGTGGTTTAATCCACGTAAACCATAACGGATGAGACAAAGGGATGATATAACGATTCATTAATGGTTCTATGTGGCGACTGATACTCAACCCATGCCCACATCCTTCAGCCTAAGGTTTTCTCGTAATTAACCTGAAAGTGAGGTCGTATTGATGTATAGGAAAGTGGTGTATAGTATGTGGCTGATTGTGGCAATATGGAACGAACGGAAATTGGAAAGAGTAGGGCCTACTGTCTTTTATCTTTTTCCTTCTTATTTTATTTGAACCGTCTCTCCCTGTTTGTCATTCAGTCATTTGCAAACAATAATATTTACTTCTTTTAATAATAAAGTGCATAAACAATTAATGTATGATATTAAAGTTGTATATATTTTATATAATCACTAACGTCATTAATGTACTTATACATATGTACAATACATTAACTTATTAAACATATGTATAATCACTAACGTCATTATTGTAGTCTATACTTAATCTTTCAAAATAATGTTCTTAAATGTTAAATCTATTTATATGATTTTGTGTAAATTGCTAAAATTGGTTTTGTATTTTGTACTTTAGCGCCTTGCTAGATATCAATAAATTTTCGGTTGGCTGCAGTGGCGGACATAAGGCTTACCGGGGGGCAACCTCCGCTACGGCTTGGCGCGGAAAAATTTGGAAAAATTTTGGAAAAATTTGATTTTTTTCGATTTCGTTACGGCTTATTTATAAAACGTTACGGCTTAGTTTTGTTTCTAGATCCGCCACTGGTTGGCTGTTAAAAACTTTATAATAAAGATATGTTTCAATCATTTAGAAACTACAAAATTACATGGACCATTTTTAATTTAACCTACCAATATGTGTTTTTGGTCGCATGGATATATTAATACAAAAAGATGGTAGGAGTTGAGGTTTTTTTAATTGTTTTCACAAGCCAACTTCTAAAACGTTAAAGCTTCACATGAATATATACTTCTCATTTAATAGATATAGATATTATACTAACTTGAAAGTATGTGTCTATGTAATGCGTATAAAAAATAATGGTTGTTACACTTTTATGATAGATATATTTAATTTAAAACCAACATGCTTTTATTATTTTTGTTCAACCCACTTTCAATCATAATATATTACAATGTCTCACTTAATATTATCCTCTAGTGTTTAGTTTATTAAAGTATTATATATATTTGCTTGAAGGTGATAGATTTGAGTGGACTCAAAGTTGGTGTCTCAAAGTAAGCTCCCATTTTAATCATGTCGGCATGCTAAGTTAATTTCAATCATATGATAATTACGACCAATAAGCACTTATGTCTTGGTACGTTGAATATGAAATGTCTCTCCATCCAAAATATACACCTAGAGACCCCAGTAGAAGAAGTGTGTTACCATGATTTTTGAGATGAGAGAGTGTGATGTGGAAAATATAGGATGTGTTTCGGAGGAGAGATACTCATTTTTTGAAAGGATGAGATCAAACAAGTTTACGTGAGAGAGGAGAGCTCGAGACTCGTTTGTCGGTGTTTTTTGAGTTTGTAAGAGGGGGGGGGGGGGTATTGATGTGTAATCGGGCTTAAACTCGTTAAGATTAACTGAGTTGTGATGGTTCAATTAATCTTGTATTGATATGCATGCCCAAGTATACTTAACCTATTTTGATGATGATAAAAATGAGAACATGTGAGATAAATGCCACCTAAAAATACTTATAGATTCATAATTTACTATCGTAAATACGTACACTACTACACTGCTCAAAACAAGATTACACAAATCCAACACGAAGGCCCACAGGTCGATATAACAATTTAAACGCTAATGACACATAAGAAAAACCAAAGTATTGTGTTAAATGCACTACATGGTTCAACGCATACATGTGCCTAGTGTTATTATTTCACATAAGGTCGCGTTAGAAACAATAATACAATGTTTTTTCTTTTTTTTTTTTAATATATTTAATATCATAATTGAAAACGATGAAAACTATCACAAGGTGTAGTTGCATATCGTAATTGATATAATATTCAAATGAGGGTTATAGATTAGATATATACATAGTAAAAATGTTGCATCGAGTATCAACGGATACTCTATTAGACGTTAAAACGTAACTGTTATAATGAAGTTGATTAATGGACATATATCCCCACAGTTTTTCTATAATATATCACTAAGTCCTATCTGTTTCCATTTCCTAATATAATATCAAGCAAACAAAACACTGCTAACGTATTGTAAAATAGTTAGGTTTGGTGGATAGTATAATATGTTTCAAGCATTATTGAACTCATATTTGGTTTTGAGGCATTATTGAACTCATATTTGGTTTTGAGGATAGAATACACATTTGTCCCTTGTTAACTCTATCATCGAACAATATGGCTCTTTTTTTTTTCATAAATAATAATAAATCATTGTTGAGTGTAACATTAACTTGAGAGTGGGGTTAATATGGTTACAAATACAATTATAAACCTATTTATTATTATTTCCGGTAAGATAGATGGTTCAGGTTGGGTGTGAGGTCAGAAAGGATTCGCGCCACATCGGGCTCAAGTCAGATTTCGTTTGTATGAAAATTTAGTTCGGGCCATATGAGCATTTTTGAAAAGTATCACTTTGGTTCGAGTAAAAAATGGGCTGACTAAATTAACATGGGTTGAAACAAGTGGTTTTAGAAGGAAAAGCTATCGAAATTAATTCACGCGCTATATTTATTTTTTTTGGGCGGCTAGCGATGACATGTATTAGTCAAGGTGCCAGAGATCCTAATGAAGACAACTATAATGATAGTGTGGAAGTGACATAAATGATGGTACTGCCTAAATCGGTGGTGCTGGCGCCCATGGTGGTGCCGATAATGGTGTAGGAGAAGGCATTGGTAGTGACAATGGTGGTTACGGCGAAGAAGGTTGCGCCACCGATGGTGGGGGTTTTGGTTGTGGTTGGGATGGTAGTGGAGGCCAATGTTAGGTGGTGGAAGCTACGTGTGCAATAGGTAGTGCCGACAAACAATGGTCGTGGTTGTTGATCGTTTATTTGGGCCCATTGTTATTTAGGGGCTACAAAATTCTAACTCATTTGATATAAGTTGACCTATTTCTAAACCGTTATTTAATTTGAGTCGACCCATATGAGCTCAAATAATTGTTCTTTTCAAATCAACCTATCTATAGCGAGTGGCCAGATTTACTATTTATAAAGGGAGGTTTGAAAAAAATAATAAAATTATTATTTTAAAAATAAATGATATACCGAAAAAAAAAAGTAAAAACATACGATATAATGCCAAAAACCTAAAATTTATTGTCATTATGTGAGTATAATAAGCATTTAAGAACCAAACTATATAATAAGTACAATATTAACTCAAAAGAAATTAATCCACTTAACTTTATAATGAGTTAATGATTAGCACATGAGTAATAATTTGATCCAAAGTTTCTTGCTTTCATTCTCAACGTGGTTTATAGGTCTCATGCAGAAGTCAAAATATAATTGTTTTGAATAATAAAATAAAAAAAAATGTAACTTACAAATAAATTAAGAAAAGGTATTAATGAAAAAAAGTCGAACATTTTCATGAATGAAAATAACCATTTACCTATATATTTACCTATATATTAAAAACAAATCTGAATGAATAGTAAACAAATTGAATGAATATATACTAATAAAAACAGAATTGAATGAATAGTAACACATCAAGGAATGAGCTGGTATCGGGTATCGGTACCAAATTTACCACACCGAGTGTATTTTCGGTATCGGTTCAGCACCGGTATTACAAATAAATTAAGAAAAGGTGTTAATGAAAAAAAAGTCGAACATTTTCATGAATAAAAATAACCAAGTTTATTTAATAAACAAATGACCACTCCCAAATTCTTTGATTTTTTCGTGAGTGGTAACATTTATATTATCAAATACTTAAAATTAATATATACCATCAGTTTATTAAAGTATAGAAATAATTTTATGCCTAGGGTACAATATATATTTTCAGTTGGACGATTTTTTTTAATGACAAATTTGGATCATTATGCCACTAATAGAACCACCTGATCATATTAATCTTTACTAGGCAATTATGTCCATACACCAATTGAAGAAAAAACCCAATAAATCTAAGAAAAACGTATTGTAAAATCTGAAACCAGAACCTAGTGATCTCTAAACTTTATCACTTCTAAAATGTCACTAAGCTACAGTGCTATAAACAACTAGAAATTACAATAAACATGATAATAAATTGTTTGAATATCTATATTTTAATATAAAACATAGATGGAAACTATCCACTAATATAAATATATAAATATAAATATTGGGAGACATTAAATTAAACTCAACTTAATTGTGAGTAATAAATTATGGGACCTTCATAAATATTTTTTTGGTAATTCTATAAAATATGTTGAATGAGAGAATAAAAAAACGATTATACGTCTACATAAGCATTACATATTAGAGACTACACGTTGTGGTCATGCGACCAGGTTGCGTTAGCCACGCGGCTGCTAACCTGGCTCGCAAACACCACAACGGTGTCACGCGAGGGCCGGTGCAACCGAGCACAAGTGAGGGTGGTAGTGGGAGAAAACTAGGCGTTGGGCATGGGGAAGAGGAAACTATCCGTTGGTTTTTTTTAAATTAATTTTTTTTTTTTAATTTTTAACCTATTTAAACATTTTTACCCTTTTTAAAAATACCTACTATCTCTCTCTCTCTCCACACAGACTCTTAAAAAAATACTCATCTTCTTCATCTTTTTTATAAAAAAAAAAACCAATGAATCCCGATTTATGGTGCGAGAATTGTTACCAGCCGGTTGTTAACTTCGATCAAGATGACGAGTACAATACAGAGATTGATCGTAACATGAGTCAAATTCCACTGTCGTCTCCCGACTTTGTTATTTCTGTAGGACCGGTTTTGATACCGTTCGATTGCGTAACGGACGTTCGACGTGCGGAATCCGTGAACGTACGTGACCGAACACACAATAACGTACTAGAAACGTGATTTACTAGAAGAATAAACGTGTATGATACAAGAATCACGTGTAGAGAACTTTCTCTCTCTAGTTTCTCTCTCTAGAAACACACACTTAACAAGTCTTCTCTTAGATTCTCCAAAAGCTCCTAAATCTCTAAAGTTCTAACTAAAATCATGACATAACCTCCTATTTATATGGTCAAGGCAACTTAATGAAAGTTCTCATTAATTACAAGTTTGCCACCTTGCCATTTCTAACTAAATATAACATTATGCGCTTGATTTCTTCCGGCTTTTCACTACGACTCGGATTGACGAAGGCGATAGACAATAAATGCATCAACAATCTCCCCCTTGGATATTGCCGTAGTCAATCTCGTAGTGAAACTCATAGCAGCTTGTCTTTCTCTCTCTCTAAAACTCGAACAAAGATGTAGTCGACAGACAACTGCACTAACAAACTCCCCCTTGGATGTTGACGGAATCTTTAGTGAGAGTCTTCAAATACTCTTGCTCGAACAGAATCCCGGTGGCTCCCCCTTTCGTCAAGCTTCCGTGCTTTTGGGATCGACGCCTTGCTTTCCGTAGCCAAAGAATCAAAACCTACACATCTCAACCTTCTTGTAAGAAAAAAAATTTTGACTCTAAAAGAATTCATTCAATATTTTCAAACATATAACACACAATATTGTGATTCAAATTAATGAATCATCTAAACATTTGAGGATTATCTTCCAACTTCTCATCATCTTAACCAAACCAATTATTCATCTTGTTTAGCACTTTGAATTTTGAAAATCAGCTCTCCAACATCAGTTGTCGAAAATCTTTTTGGATTTTTCAAAATTTATGCTAAAACACACTAAAATCTTTTTGGATTTTTGTAATAAAGGAAATGTAATGCAGAAATGAAATATGTACAAACATATTTTTGTGAGTTTGCGAAAGAGGATCATATCAGTTTTTGAGACACATCACAAGCACCGTTAAGCTTTTAATCGTTTTAAGTTCTAAACGATTCACATTGATTGACGATATAATTGTCCTCTTAAACTCAATCTAAAAACTTTCGAAATGCTTACCGATACGTTAAGGTATATTAATTTTGCACTAAATTCTTATGGACCCCACGATCTCAGCATATCCCCTCATCATGCAATACACTAACTCAAGTAATGCCTTTAAACTATCATCAACTGTGATATGTGCGAAAACAAAGCAGAATGTTTAAACATTAACAATCAGGTCGATACTTCCGTATACGCAGAGAAAGTCCAATGTTTAAACAAAATAAGAAAATAAAACAAGTTGAAGTTGTTTAGGCTTTAACCACCAGGTCGATACTCCCGTATACGCAGAGGTGATCCAAAGCTTAAACGAAACACCAAAGAAAATAAAGCAGAACGTTTAGGCAACAACATCCAGGTCGATACTCACGTATACGCAGAGGATGTCCGATGCTTAAACAAAATAAAGAAATAAAACAAGTTTAAATCTTTGCAAAATAAAATGCACAATCACAGCGACTTTTTAGCAAAGTTGTGAAAGTTCACAAACTTAACCAGTTTTATGTCTTTCGACAATCAGCGATTACTGAGTAGGCACACAATCAAGAAGGACAAAACCAAGTACTATGCTTTTGACCATGTTTCCCACTAGAACTAGGCTTTTTCATTTATGTTTGTATCGTTATCGCAAATCTACTAGTCTAGCTGAGCCTATCGTCACATCTTTAGTAAGACCGTTTATCACATTTTACATTTCATTTCTTTAGCATGCTGTGATAGTCCACTGATTTACTATCATTTCCTCTTGTCTCAACAAAACTCATTTTGAATTTTTCAATGTTTTTGGCATTTTCAAATTTTCAAATGTTTTTGGATTTTCTAAAAATTCTTACTCCCCCTAAAATGCAAACACATTTTAGGAAATTTTAAAATAAACTGTACAAAAACTTGACAACCGATATCAAATCACTTCAAATCGCCATCCACTCGGCTTAAACAATCAGAACTCCCCCTGACAACAAACTATTTTCCCATTATGATTTCAAAACAATTAAGTTTATTTTAATCAAAATGGTTTTTCCGGAAAAATTAGTTTGTTTACCAACCACTTGTAGGTTCGGGGTCATCACATCATCTTGTTCCTTTCAACCACTTGTAAAGATTTAACATTTCCGATTTAAACAACACAATCACATGTAGAAAATCAAGTACAACTTAATGTCCCTGATTTACCACTTGTAAGACGAAAAATCACCAGAGTGAAATTTCTCAAGAAATGTGCCGATTCATGTTCCACGCTTACCAACCTGGGAACTCCGGCAAGTCAGGTTTTTTATTTAAAGAGATTCACCCAAGCCTGGCGGTCCTTGGGTGATTTCGAATTCTTGTTCAACAATGGTGGAAATGCATCATCCATTGTTAAACCAGAATTCTCCATTTTTACCTCAACCAATGGCTCCTCTGGCTTTACCATACCAGAATCATTGCCTGCACATGGCTTGTCTGACTTTAACCTGTCAGATGCATCGCCTGAAGGTGGCTTGTCTGACTTAGATGAGCCAGATTCATCGCCGACCATTTTCTTCTTCCTTATCTCCTCTTTTGTCCTCAAATTTGCAACGGAAGAATTTGGTTTACTTGACTTTGTTGTCGAATGAAGCGATTCATCAGTACTCTTATTTGTTGTACCCGAGGACAAAATCCTTTCGAGATACTCTCTCGCCTTCTTCCTCTTTTTCCTCAGTCTGTCTTTCTGCCCTTGTGAAAGCTTCACTTTCGTTTCTTGAACTTTAGGTTCTTGAACCTTCTGTTCTTTGGGCTTGACATTGACTGGTTTCTTTGGCATCTTCTGAGAATTAACCCTCAATCTTTCATTTGATCTCCTAGGGCAATCTCTGGCAATGTGACCTTTGATGTTGCAGTTAAAGCATCTCCTCGTCTCATAACTCCAACCTTGGCAGTTAACAGCAATGTGTCCTTGATAACCACATCGGTAACACACTCTGTTATCGTACCAATCACCATGTTCAGTCCAAATGCTTAAATCAAAACATTGTTTGGCTTGGTGATAGTCATCATTCTTCTTGTAAGCTGGATTTAACGCTTGAGCACTGTGGTCAAACCTGCACCACTTATTACCAACTTTTTGTGAGTTTTTATTTTCAGATTTTTGTGGTTTTTTATAATGATTGGATGACTGAACTGATGAGCTTTTATTTTCATTTTTAAAATTTTTAAAATTTTTAATTTTTTGTTTCTGTTCTACAATCTTCTTAACAGGTTTTTGCTTTGAGCATTCACCTATTTCAGTAGACTGCAAAACAATATTTTGAAATTTTTCTTGTAATTCTAAAAATATTTTTCTTTTCTTTTTCTTTTTCATCATCAGCTTTGTCATCGCAATCTTCAATTTTGACTTTGTCAAAATTTGTGACATTGTCACTTATTGGAACAGAATTGATCGGTTTTGGACATGGATAATCTGGTGTTGATGACAAAGTCTCAAAACCTTTCAATTTATTTTCTAACACAACAATTTTATTCCGATCACTTTCAGCTTCTTTTTCAAGCTGAATGATTTTAGCAAGATGAGAATTTATTGCAATTTGTTTTTCAAGATTATTTTTACCAAAAATATCTTTCTCATCTTCTAAAATCTTTATTTGAATTTGAAAATCTTTTTCTTTTTCTTTTAAAAATTTGTTTTCCAATGTCAAACTCTCTAAATCCTTCAAGAGTTTGGCATTTTCAGATTTCAGATTTTCACAATTTAAGCATTTCTCAGACATCATTTCAGCTTCAGCTTTCTTCTCAGCTTTAATAGCTGAAATTTCATCAACTTGCTTCTCTACCATTTGAACATTTTCTTTAGATTTGAATTTTTCTTCATCAGTTGTTGCTTTACTCTTCTCTCTTGAATCAGTCCTCAATTTTCTAATCTTTTGGAACTCAAGTTCTTGAGCTTCAATCTTTTCGATGAATCCACTAAGGTTCAGATTATCAAAGCCTGGAGTGTTTTTCAACTTCATCAGGTAAGTACCCCACTCATCCTTTGGTAAAGCATTCGCCACCTTGTCAATCCACACCTCATTAGCCTTGGTTATCTTCAATCTCCTCATCTCCACAACTAGAAGGCAATATCGATCAAACAATTCTTTTGTGGACTCTCCCTTGATACCTGTAAAATTATCAAACTTGTTCAGTGCGGTATAAATTTCAGAACCCATTTTTTTAGGTATTTGAAAGATTCTAAAGGACAAATCTTCAAATGATACGTGAATTCCCACAATCAAATGACTATTCGATTGAATATCAAAGATTGAACAACAACTGATCGAGTGTCAACAATTGACAAAATAGCTGTCACTACTTAATATGTTTTATTGTTATTGTTTATTTTTATTTATTCAATCAAGTTGTGTCTCTCAATAAAACATGATTGGGCCTTCAATTATCAATTTATTGCCGACAACCCTTCACAATGATCACATGCAATTAATAATGAACATTTCGATAACATCAAGACACTACACACATCAGATTAAATTTTTATTATATATCATCTCTGACAACTTTTAAAATGTCTCATGCAATCAATTATCAACTTAACCAGTATACAAGACTAAATCAAATTGTGATTGGACCTAAATTTATCGATCAGATACACATGTCTCAATACAATTTCACATGTAATAAACTGACAATGATTGGGCCTCTCAATAAACGTGATTGGGCCGACACTATAATCCAGTTTGATTTCTTATTTGACCTCCAAACTATGTATAATCAAATGCAATTCTCCTGACCCGACACCTATTACAATTCTTATGCAAACTTGTAAGTCACACTTTCAATGTAAAGAACTTGATCAATTTTATCGTTTATCAGATCACATGCATTCCGACAATTAATTCAGTATTCAACTTTTATTTTTCGATACAAACAACACTCAATTTTCAGTATATCGATAAAATCAAAGTCACGTGAACTACTGACAGACTGTTTCAAACAGTCATGTGTCAATTTCAAACGTACAGTCCAGTTTTCAAACGGTCAGAGACAAATTTCAAACGTGTTCAAACGATAGTTCAAACGGGACCCTATCTCAAACGATTGTTTCAAACGGAACCCTCTAATCTCAAACGGAACCCTTTAACTCAAACGTCAGTTTCAAACGGGAGGGTCACTTTCAAACGATAGTTCAAACGGGAGGGTCATTTTCAAACGGGAGGGTGTCAGTTTCAAACGGGAGGGTCACTTTCAAACTAAATCGGACCTAAAAACTCGAATATCTCCTAAACGGCTAGGAATTAGGATCTGAAACTTGGTAGGGTTATAGATCAGGTGTTTTCGCACAACATATCAAAAAATCAGCAGATTCGGACCAAAAAATCCCGTTCAATTTTACGTTTTTCAGTAAAAAACGTGATAAAATTGAAAAAAATGAAGAAATAGATGAACTTTGGATCTGAAATCGCTGAAATCTGGTACGAATCGATGCGTTTGATCAGTGCAATCGAGCTCCTAGCTCTGATACCACTTGTAGGACCGGTTTTGATACCGTTCGATTGCGTAACGGACGTTCGACGTGCGGAATCCGTGAACGTACGTGACCGAACACACAATAACGTACTAGAAACGTGATTTACTAGAAGAATAAACGTGTATGATACAAGAATCACGTGTAGAGAACTTTCTCTCTCTAGTTTCTCTCTCTAGAAACACACACTTAACAAGTCTTCTCTTAGATTCTCCAAAAGCTCCTAAATCTCTAAAGTTCTAACTAAAATCATGACATAACCTCCTATTTATATGGTCAAGGCAACTTAATGAAAGTTCTCATTAATTACAAGTTTGCCACCTTGCCATTTCTAACTAAATATAACATTATGCGCTTGATTTCTTCCGGCTTTTCACTACGACTCGGATTGACGAAGGCGATAGACAATAAATGCATCAACAATCTCCCCCTTGGATATTGCCGTAGTCAATCTCGTAGTGAAACTCATAGCAGCTTGTCTTTCTCTCTCTCTAAAACTCGAACAAAGATGTAGTCGACAGACAACTGCACTAACAATTTCGTATACGCAAAATGATCCGATTGAAAGTAAAAAAAAATAGAAGCTCTCATAGAGGTTCCAAGAAAACCGGAAGATGTGGAAGTTCGAAAAAGACGGGAGAAATGTATGGGCCGAAATAAATAACAACTCCTTTGGACGAAAGAAGAGAAAAATGCACTGTGTCGTGCCTGAAATATCGGAGGATCGAAAAGCTGGTATATTATTTCAATAATTTTTTGGTTTCGTGCAATTTTTATAGGTATTTTTTTAACATTAACTTTTTTTATGTAGCAGACTACCAAAAAGCGAGAACATTTTGGACTAACCTACGAGGTGGGAAGTGAGACACGTGATCCGAATATGATATCGGGATGGTGGGCCGAAATTCGCAAATATGTCGGGCTATTTACGAATCTGCATAACAGAAACAGTAATCGAATGCGACCAAGCGGGAGTGATGATCTTCAAGTTTACCAATTCACTTGCGAAGAACGGAAGCAAGAGGTGTTTTTAAGTACAAGGTTAGGAAAAGGTTTGACGAGGATTGTTTGTGGAAAATTCTTCGGAACTATTCGAATGGACTGAGTTAGTTAGCATAGATGAAATGGGCGACTTAGGGTCAAAGCGTACGAAAACTAATTCGCCCGGGGCATTTGTCTCCTCTAGTAGCTCGGATGCTCATGTAGGCATTGATGTCAAACATCGGAGTGAGACGAAAACGAGATTGTAAGATACATCACAACCACTAATTGTGACAAGTATTTAAAAAATCAATTTTCATTTCATTTCTAACGGTTCAAGTACATGATTTGGAAACAAAAAGTACAACAAGGTAACATAACGACTAAACTACTAAACTTGAACTAAAGTTTGGTGCGTTTCTAGTCCTTCCTACTAGATTCTTTTCAACGCTTCGTGATTACAATTCTACAATATATATTAAAGTAATATGTCAACACATAAAGCATTGGTGAGCATACAAGTTTGGCTACTAGCATAAGTATAAAAGTTTTAGGTGAAATCCACATGGCAATAATATGTACTAAGGCATAACATGACATGAACTAGCATGCATCACATACGTGTCAACCCCAAAGATTCCACTAGCGTAATCTTGTCGTCGCAACGACAAGACCGTTTTGTATGTATAAACTTAACATGACCACAAGAATATGGGTCGTGTGCTACTCCTATAGCGCTATGCATGTTAAGGGAGGCTTGTACGAAGTTAATGACAAAGTATTGTGCAAGAAAGACTTTCTAGTATACATGTATTTCTAGAGTATAAACGTATAAAGTGTGTATATTGGATTCGATTGTATGAATAAAGTGTTTACGTATATGTGTTTGTGTAAGTTTTAATATGATATATATGTATATATAGATAGGGAAAGGATAAATAGAAAACTTATTTGTAGTGAGAAAACCTAGTAAACTCTATTTTTGACCATTGATCTACATGATCTAATGGTTGGGAAAATAAGAGACATTATTGATTTAGTTTAATGGTGCTTATCATCTAACAAGAGGACATTAGAGGGTATTTTGGTAAAAGGGGATTTCAACTAGTACAAACAACATAATAAATATCCTTGCACACTATCACATCACCTATCTCTGTCTCTTCCCACCTTCCCCTTTCTCTTTCTATTTCAAATTCTGAAACAGAAGATCAAAGGAAATTTTCTAGGGTTTCTTTGAAATTAATTTATTAAAGGTTATAATCATGGTTGGAGTGGCTAATTGATTCGTATGAACACCGATTAGAGCAGGCTTTGATCTTCTGCATTTGAAGCATCGATTGAAGGGTGATTATAGAGAGGGAAAGTTGATGTTTTAGAGAGAGAACCTACAATCTTCATCGTGTTCATCTAGAACACCAAGAACACACGCATAAGTGTGTGAGAGAGAAGTAGGTTTGAGCCTAAGTTACCACGATTTTAGAGAGAGAAACAACAATCTTCAGCGTGTTCATCGGACGTTTCTAGATCCGGTAAGTGTTTTAGAGAGAGAAAGTTGTTTTATAGAGAGAAACAACAATCTTCATCATCTTCATTTGGAACACCAAGAACACACGCACAAGTGTGTGTGTGATAAGCATGTTTGAACCTAATTTACCACAATTTTTAGAGAGAGAAACAACAATCTCTTGAGTGTTTTATTTTGAAAAATCATTTCACACTTGATTTTTTTTAATGGTTGTTAATATGTTTTGGTGTGCTCAAAGTGTTCTAGTTAATGGGTAAATGTTTATGTAGTTTGTAGGCTTTTGTTTTTGCGTTAAAATCATTTCGAGTTTTTGATATTCTCAGTTGTTGTTTCATTAAAAATCAATATCTTTAAAAATGTTGAAATATTGTTCTAGATGGGTTGATAGTTGTCTTGTATAAACTTACTCGATGATCACATTTTCATTACCTTTAGAAAGTACATAATTTAATAGTTGATGATCTCGTTTATTTTACAAATAAAAAGTTGTGTTTTTTTTTTGTTGGCATAATTAGCGGGTACATATGTTGTAACAATGTTACACATGTTACTTATAGTTACACCAGCCCTTTCTTGGACATAAAAAGGAGTTGCACATATGTAACATGTGTTTGTAACTTGTGTTACACTGGAGGGTAACACATGTTTAGCCACGTTACATATGTTATATATAGTTGTTACATGTGTTACAACAAAAGTTTACACATGTATAACACGTAACACATGTTATATACTTGTTGTTACATTTGTGTTAATAAGTTTAATTTTAGGAGATTAACACTAATATACTTATTTTGTTCATAGGTGAATGGATGTTTGTGTTCAAGATAAAGATGGTTATCAAGACGTGAAGCATAGCTAGATTTTTGTTATCTTATGATAGTTTTTGGATCATTTTTATATATTTAAGTTTGTATAAATATTTTTGTTATGTTTAAGTTTGATTGTAATGTGTTGTAAAGGCCATTTTTTGGATGAAGACGGATGTTGTTGTGAAGGACATTTTTTTGGATTTAAGTTTGGATGAAGACAGATTTTCGATGAAGACGCATGTTGTTGTGAAGGCCATTTTTTTGGATGTAACAACTAAATGTAACATGTGTAACCTTGGCGTTGTAACATTTTATTCCTACAAAAAAAAAACGACGTGGATGATGAAGACTCGCCAGTATCTCCGCGTTTGGGCTCCGAAGTTTTTGAATTGATACTAGTAGTTTGTATGATACTAAGCAGGTCCCCGATGTGTAACACCCCGTGTTTCGAAAGACAAGTCAAAGTCAAGATTGAAGTCAAAGGAAGAAAAGATTGCTAATTGCGATCTGTCACTCCTTGCTCAACCATTGTTTTGACTTCTTTGACTTGTAATCAAATCTATCTATTTAATCGCCTTAGTTGTATTACGTGGAGTATCTATTAATAATCGAGGTTTAATCGCATGTTTAATCGATTTATCGTTTATCACTATCGAAATCGCAACTCGAGATATGTGTTCTGGATATTGTTTTACATGTGTGTGCTATTTATGTGTTACTTGTGCATGTTATGTTTATGTTGAGGTGTTAATCGCAATAGCAATCTATCGCATCGCAATCGAATCGAGAACGCTTAACGCAAGTTAATTATAGTTATTGTATGTTAGATATAGTAGTTATGTTATTGTATCGCTCTCTCGAATCGCATCGCAACGCAACGCTCAACACGCGAATCGAAAGGACAAAACTCATCGCGCCGAACACTTAGATCGAGTGGCCAACCGACCGAGTGATCATCCGATCGGATTGCCATCCGATCGGGTTGCCATTCGATCGAGTTGCCACCCGATCGACCAGCCATTTCCCCCACTTTCCTTTTCGGGAAACCCTATAAATACCCACCTGTCACATCATTGTGATGTGACAGCTCCCTTGTTCGACCAGCCGACTTTCAGCCCTCATTTCTCTCGATTTCTCTCGATTCCTGTAAGTTTCCGACCTAAATCTTGTACTTCTATGATCTACACGCACTTCTACATCATTTTCACCTTTGAATCTTAACTTTTAACTGTGAAATCATTGGATTTGGGGTGTTCTAGGGTGATGTCATCAATGGAGTTCTTAGGAACTTTAATGTTTGGCCTCATTCCACCAAGAACAACTTAGATCTGAAGGATTTCCACAACATTTATCAATGTTTTCACTTAGATCTACACGAATCCATGGTTAAAAGGATTGAGAGAAGGTTTTCCAACTTTCTTTCAACTCTTTTACACTCAATGCACTCAAAACCGATAGAATCGGAACTCGTTCTGATCTTCTACTATTTCTTAGTGATGTGTTAGTTCCAGATCTGAAGTCTATCCAAGAGATATTGATTTCGGGTTTGAACATGAACCACCGTCTCGAACCATGAACCGATCGGACTAGGGTGATTCCTGTTCGATCGGGTCACTTGGGTCGAGATAAGGTTTCTGTTGTTCAGGCAAGATATCAAAACGTCTCATTCAAAACTACAAAACTTCAAACGAAATCAAGTGACAAGACGATCTGACCGTCAGGACGGATTGCCGTCCGATCGGAGTGCCATCCGATCGAGTTGCACTTCGTTCCATACTTAAACTATTATTCAAACTTTTCAAAGATCTGAATGTTGAACGGATTGCCACCCGATCGGATTGCCATTCGATCGACCGACCATCCGATCGTGTGACGTTAGGACTTTGGTACTTAAACAATTTTCAACATGTTCAATACATACGGATTGCCACCCGATCAGATAGCCATCCGATCGAGTGACCGTGCTGCTGTGAACTTGTTCTCACTAAGTGTCCTATCAATCGGATTGCTGTCCGATCGAACCACCGTTCGACCAACCGACCTGAAGGGTAGAGATACTTCTCTATTTTAAAATGCTACAACGAAAACTTCAAAGTACAAACCATCATACACAAACGCATCCTCACCAAACGAGGTGACAATCCAATCGAATGGCCATCCGATCGGACGACCATCCGAACGGATTGCCACTGGATCGACTGGCCATCCAATCGGATTGCCATCCGATCCTTGGTACACCTGCATCATTCTACTCGTTGCTCATCGTTTATGCTATCATTAACTGTTCAGGCTAATCTCTCTCAAGCGCTCCCTTCAATCCAAGAGAGTGTTTACTTGTTAAACACAATTTGTGAGTATACTCGATCCCTTTTTGCTTTATGCACTTTTGGGTGTTACATACGTTACTTATTCTAAATCATATCAATCACACAACGCAAACACTATTTATACGCTGACCTCTAATGCATGTTATACGTGACTCGATGAATGCCTGTTTGTTATGTTAACACATGGATTGTTGTCTACCTGCCTTAGCAACGATAGTACTATAGTTTGGAGTCAACACCTGTTTACTCAGGGGTTGTTAAGGACAATTACTTCACGTGTTCGTAGTGGTGAATATGTGTTGCGCACTCTCTACTCGCAGTCATTGGTATTGATAGGATCTTTGTCGATAACTTACATGCTTCACATTATGCGTTATTCATGCTGGTTATGCGTAAACGATTTCGAACTCTATATGCTATTATCAAACTTGTATGCTCACCTTTACACTGTGTGTATTGACCTCTATTTTAACGTATGTGA
Source organism: Helianthus tuberosus (assembly GCA_030545235.1). Taxonomy (NCBI): domain Eukaryota; kingdom Viridiplantae; phylum Streptophyta; class Magnoliopsida; order Asterales; family Asteraceae; genus Helianthus; species Helianthus tuberosus. The sequence goes on along the minus strand of JARYGA010050603.1, from coordinate 9,459 downwards.
CAAGTGTTTAAGATGCTACTTGCTAGGATGCTTGCTTCATGGAATCGAGTTAGGAAGAGTCTAGAAACGAACAAACAATTTATTTTTATTTGAAAATCTGAGTTGTCGAAACAGTTTTTATTTGTTTTGGAGATACTATGTCTGTAATAACCTGCTTGCTTAATGGGTTACGGTATGGTGCGCACTCGCTACCCGCTCCTTCTTTGATTTGTCTCGGCCCGGTGGACGCTCCGCTTCATGTACGGCGTACTCCTCTTCGTCAAACTCGGCGTCATCATTTAAGTTTATGTGACACCTCGCGTCCGATCCACCGGCGCTAAAACTACCCGTTTCCGATGTTTTTTGGCGTTTCGTCATCTCCATCTCGTTGGGAATCGGCGCCCATTTTGGTTCCGTTTTCAAAATTTCCCACGCGCGAACGTGAGCAAAGTTGGTATTACCATTGTTCGCCTTATACTTCTCCAACGCTTGTTTGAACACATCGTCGTCGCTCATGCCGCTACGACGCCCACTTGTATATATTTTATTATATTCCTCGCAAAACTTATTGACGGACGCGTTCATTTTCCGCCACTTTGATGACACCGAGTCGATATCTCGATACGGGCCTTGGTCCATAAGGTCGAGGAACTTCGCCAAAACCTTGGACCAAAACCCGTCACCCGTTTGATTATTACCTATAAAAAAACAAACAAAATATATAAAGTTAAACAAAATAAACAAACAAAATATATAAACTGTTAACAAAAAAATTAAAATTTAAAAGAATAAACAAACTTTAAAACAATTAGAAACTGTTAAAAAAAATTAGAAAAACAAACTTTAAAAAAATGTATAAACTTTAAAAAAATATATAAACTTTAAAAAAAAGATAAACCTTAAAAAAATACGAACTTTTTGTCGGGTGTGTAGACGTGCCTATGTAAGCCTTGGCTAAGGCTTCTTCTTCGATTGGCGTCCACTTAGTCGACTTCGGTTTGGACGATTGCTCACCCACCACTTGCTTGCCTTTTTTGGTTTTCCTTTTTCTTTAGGCGGTTGGGTTTCGTGAACAACCTCCACATCGTCGTCGGGTTCGGATTGTTAAAAGGGTTGCGTCGGGATCGGTTGGGGTTGAACGGGTGGTGTCGGGTTCGGTGGGAAATTATAAGCACCCCGCATCATCATTTGTTGAAGGGCTTGATTTTGAGAGAATTGAGCGAATTGGTTCGGCGAGTGTTGGAATGATGCAAACGCATTTGATGAATATTGCGAGAATTGGTTCGGTTCTAGCGTCGGATAATATCCCGGAACCGAGAAAACATTAGGTTGGGTCGGGTTGTTCGGATTGTTCGGGTTGTTGAAGGGATCCATGATAGAGTATAAGGTTTATAAAAGTGGAAGAAGATTTATAAAAATTAAGTGAGAGAGATGAAATTTTGGGGTTAAATTTGTGAATGGAGGTGAAAATGGATTTGAAATATATATATTTGAGATTTTTGACCGTTTGTTTTTTTTTTTTGAATTGGAATTTTTTTATCTAACAGTAACGTTAAAAAAGGGGGCCCACACTTTTGGTTCGTCGCCAACGTCCAGGAAGCGACGTTGAGGACGGGGACGAGGGGGCGGGTTGGTGTTGCTGGCGTCGCCGGACCGAGACGGGGTGGGGGACGGGACCATACCATGCAGCCTTAGGTACATACTTTTTGCCACATCCTTATACCCATCTTACATGACATAACATCCTTCTATACCGGCTAGCCTAATAAGACTAAAGAGTATGGTGAGACTCATCCCCACGGGGATGAGCCTCCACGTAGGCGCCACGTAGGCGGCTCGTGGGGGATGAGCCTCCATGCTTTTTGAGGGGGGTGGAGGATGAGCCTACCCCACGTAATTTTTTATTGTTTAACTTTTATTTGTTTAAATTTTATTGTTTATTTTTTATTTGTTTAACTTTATAAAAACTATTCAACATTTAAATAAAAATAAAACATAAAGGAAGATAATAAAATCCATTACATAACATAAATAAAAATTACATAACCTAAAAAAAAATTACACTACTCGTCTTCGTCTTCGTCTTCGTCACCGTCCGCTACGTTAACGTTGTTCCAAATATGTTCTACCAAATCCTGTTGAAGGTTTGCATGCGTGAAGTCGTTGGTTAGCGAGAACGAGTTTAAATCTTGTTGTGGCGGATCTACCGGGACAGTATTCCCGATAGATGCATTATCATCATACTCACAAATTGCCCGACCTTCGTCTTCAATAATCATGTTATGGAGCAAAATGCAAGCGTACATACAAAGGCGCAACCTCTTCGGTGTGAACGCACGTGCCGGTTGTTCAAGGATGGCCCATTTTTTTCGTAAGACACCAAAAGCACGTTCGATGTCTTTTCTTGCAGCTTCTTGACGCTTGGCAAATTGTAACGTGGTGAACCCTTCATAATTTCGAGCATCGGGTCGTTGCGTGAAAAACGGGTCTAGCCCCGCCAAATCATCAGCAATCCGTGTGAATAACCGACGACTCATTCGGAATCTGCGTGAATATCTCGGCATTGTAAAGGGGTGCATCCGAAAAATAATCGTTCACCAATTTCTCGTGCGCTCCTGTCGTAAAAAATATATAAATACGAGGAAATAAGGATAATAAAATTTATTAATGATAAACCTTGGCGGTCTCTGTTAATCCGTATTCGTGTGGTAATAACGCTTTCAGACGAGACGTCTTCCTCTTCGTCTTCCTCCTCGATAAGAATCTCCGCCGCCCGTAGCACAGCGTTCGCGAAAAACATCTCTTCTTCCTCATCCGAAGACGAGGACCACCAAGAATTAGATGACATTGTGGATGAAAAGGTAATTTTTTTTTTTAAAAAAGTGGAGAGAAAATGGTATAGAAATGAGAGGGTTTTGGGTTGAAAGTGGGGAAAAATGGTGAAAATGAGTGTGTTTTTAAAGAAAAATGGATTTTTTTTTTAAATTTAGCCGTTGAGTAACGGCCCTTTTTTGAAAATGGTAAAAGTTGATACGTCTCACCCGGCTGTGGGGAGCCGTTTGGGCCGAGCCGAACCTAGGGGGCGGTGTGAGGGACCGACGCCGATCCTAGCCGGGCCTAGCCGCCCCCATACCCTTTAGACTACATGGTATGGTGATGGACCATCCTTGGAGGATGATCCGCCACGTAGGCGACACATCATAGTCCTCTTAAGGATGGATCATCCTCCAAAACTAGGGGGCATGGGAGGATGGTCCTAGTCATAGTCCTCCACCACTTTTTATGTTTTTTTTATTTTTTTAGTATTCTATTTTTTTAACATTTAACAAATATACTAAGAAAATATTTTCATTAATATTAAACCCACATTACATAAATATAAAAAAAAACCATAAACTTAAAAAAAAAAACACTTAATAAAAATAAACATAGAGTTAAATAATTTGATGTTTTTTCATGATGTCGTGTTGTAATTTTTTCAACATCGAACGTCTCGGCTCGGGTTCGTTCTCGACATTCATCGATATTATATCCCATTCCTTGAGCCGAATTTTTTCATCGGAAATTCGGATTTTCTCATTCGACAATCGGACCTTCTCTTTTAACTTTTCGTCCGATGCACGACTTTTTTCTTCGACGGCCCGCTCCTTCGCCTTCGTCTTTTGGGACGAGATGTCGTTGTACATTTTTAGGTGTTCCATAAACTCAACCATGTTCGGGTCCACCTTTTCCTTTTCTTTTCCCTTGGCCCGCTCCTTCTTTGTTTTGTCTCGGCCCGGTGGACGCTCGGGTTCACGTACGTTATACTCGTCTTCGTCATAGTCGGCGTCATCATAATAAAAAAATAAAATTTTAGAAAATGTAAACTTTAAAAAGATGTAAACTTTAAAAAATTACGAACCTTTTACCGGGTTGTCGGAAGTGCCAATGAAAGCCTTGGCTAAGGCTTCTTCTTCGATTGGGGTCCACTTAGTCGCCTTCGGTTTCGACGTTTGATCACCCACCACTTGTTTGCCTTTGTTTCGTTTTCCTTTCCCTTTAGGCGGTTGGGTTTCGGGCACAATCTCCACATCGTCTTCGGGTTCGGATTGGGTCGGGATCGGTTGAGGTTGAACGGGGGGTGTGGGGATCGGTTGAGGTTGAACGGGTGGGAAGTTCCAAGCACCCCGCATCATCATTTGTTGAAGGGCTTGATTTTGGGAGATTTGATTGAATTGGTTTGGCGAGTGTTGGAATGAAGCAAACGCGTTCGATGAATATTGCGAGAATTGGTTCGGTTCTAGCGTTGGATAATATGTGAGAAAGAGGTGAATTTTTGAGGTTAATTTGGTGATTGAAAGTGAAAATGGAAGTTAAATATATATATTTTATAAATATAGCCGTTTGTAATTATTCAAATTATGGAATTTTTTTATTTTTTTTTATTTTAACGGTCATAATGTAAAAGGGGGCCCACTTTTTTGCATCGTCGCAAACGGCTAGAAGCCGACGGAGAGGACGGGGACGGATGGGGGCGGCACGGTGTTTGGACCGTCGCCGACCCGCGACGGGCCGGGGCCGACCCCCATACCGTGTAGTCTTAGTCTAAGAGTCCATGGCTTTCTTATCAATTAAAGTATTAAACAAATATAAACTTTTTAGGTAAAATATATTGCACCGATCTTTTAAATTATTATTATTTATAGATAAAGAAACGATAACACTTGTACATTATGCATCAAAACTTATACCTTCATATACGACAGAGAGTAGTAGCAGCAGCAGACACATACACTACACATAGCCTGCTACACTCCCCCTACCCCTACCCTTACGGCCTACCCCCACCCCACCCCACCCCACTCTTCTCTCTCCTCTCTCTCTCTCTCTCTCTCTCTCTCTCTCATCAAACACTTGGATTTCAATTTTCCATCACTCTTTCCGTGCAAAATGTCAGCCTTCAGATTTCACTCTCTTCATCTCCGATGCTAATAATCTTCATCTTCAACCGTTCTTCATTGCTCCGCTTCAATTTCCTCTTCAAATTCACCTTCTCAGGTATAAACTTCAATCATTTTCTACTATTTGACCTCGATTCAGTCACTATAACAGCATTTGAAGTCGTTTTTCATATGTCGGTACGGTTTCCGATGCATTTGAAGTTGTTTCTGATTAGTTTTTGCATACTATATTCTCGCATTTAGTGTTTGAGCTTCTTTTGTGCTTAATTTTGGTTAGATGTGTTGTGTTGTGTTGTGAGCTTTTATGCTGTTATTTGCTTTGGATCTCTACTTGTTAGATTCAAATGTGGTATCAGTTGTGTGATTCAGTTGTTATTCTGCTACAGTAGTCTGTAAATGTGGAATGGTGGTTACATTGTGACCTATTTTAGGTATTTTAGCCCTAATTCCTTTGTTTTCACATTTTGATGTTTGTTAATGGTGGTTGAGAGGCATATTATTGTTTGAGTAGCATCCTTTTGAATTTAGTTTAGCTTGAAGTTGTTTTTCGTTCGTGTTTGTGCATTCAGTTTGTTTCTAGACCTGCATCTTTGTTGTTGCATATTATAGTCTCACATTTGGTGTTTTAACTTCATTCGTGCTTAATTTTGGTTACAAGTGTTGTGCTGTGAGCTTATATGCTGTTATTTGTGTAATTTGCTTTGGATCTCTTGTTTTTAGATTCAAATGTAGGATCTGCTTGTGCGATTAAGTCATCATTTTGCAGCAGTAGTGTGGAATTGTAGTTACATTGTGACCTAATTTAGCTATTTTAGCCTCAGTTACTTTTTTTTTTTGCATTTTGATGTTTATTAACGGTGGTTGAGAGGCATATTACTGTTTGAGTAGCATCCTTTCGAATTTTGTTTAGTTTGAAGACATGTAGTCACAGTCTTTTTATTACAAGTACTTAGTTGTTAGTTTCTTCATGATGATAATTATAAATAGTGGTTGAAGGGAAGCATTGTTGTTGTAGGTAATCAATACTTTGATTTAATCTGAATTAATGAACTGCTTAGCAATTTATAAGACACTGACATATTCTGGTTGGTATACCTCGAGTAGTTAGTTTCCTCTTCAAATTCACCTTCTCAGGTATAAACTTCAATCATTTTCTACTATTTGACCTCGATTCAGTCACTATAACAGCATTTGAAGTCGTTTTTCATATGTCGGTACGGTTTCCGATGCATTTGATTAGTTTTTGCATACTATAATCTCGCATTTAGTGTTTGAGCTTCTTTTGTGCTTAATTTTGGTTAGATGTGTTGTGTTGTGAGCTTTTATGCTGTTATTTGCTTTGGATCTCTACTTGTTAGATTCAAATGTGGTATCAGTTGTGTGATTCAGTTTTTATTCTGCTACAGTAGTCTGTAAATGTGGAATGGTGGTTACATTGTGACCTATTTTAGGTATTTTAGCCCTAATTACTTTGTTTTCACATTTTGATGTTTGTTGATGGTGGTTGAGAGCATATTATTGTTTGAGTAGCATCCTTTTGAATTTAGTTTAGCTTGAAGTTGTTTTCCGATTCGTGTTTGTGCATTCAGTTTGTTTCTAGACCTGCATCTTTGTTGTTGCATATTGCAGTCTCACATTTTGTGTTTTAACTTCATTCGTGCTTAATTTTGGTTACAAGTGTTGTTCTGTGAGCTTATATGCTGTTATTTGTGTAATTTGCTTTGGATCTCTCGTTGTTAGATTTAAATGTAGTATCTGCTCGGTGTTTATCGCAGATATTATCGCTGGCCAAGATAACACCGATATTACAAACCGATATTTTGAGCTACCCCCGATAACCGATATATCGACGCTATAGCGGCGCGATTAACCGCATAGCTATTTTAGCCGCAGTTACTTTTTTTTTTTTGCATTTTGATGTTTATTAACGGTGGTTGAGAGGCATATTACTGTTTGAGTAGCATCCTTTCGAATTTTGTTTAGTTTGAAGACATGTAGTCACAGTCTTTTTATTACAAGTACTTAGTTGTTAGTTTCTTCATTATGATAATTATAAATAGTGGTTGAAGGGAAGCATTGTTGTTGTAGGTAATCAATACTTTGATTTAATCTGAATTAATGAACTGCTGAGCAATTTATAAGACACTGACATATTCTGGTTGGTATACCTCGAGTAGTTAGTTTTCACAGTTCGATGTTTATACATGGTGGGTAAGAGCACATATTGTTTTCTTGAATATACAACTCATTGAATTTTTTTTCTTTTCTTTTTGTTATAATCTCCTTCGATGTTTAATTTTTGCATTATGTTTTTCTATAAACGGTGGGTGTGGGCATATTATTGTCTTAGTACCTGAATAACTAAATGTAGAAGCGGTCTATTAAATTGTTAACGTGTTCTTCTTACTGTTTTCTAAGCCACTTCGTTTCACATTTATGTGTTTACAGATTGTGGTGAGGGGTTAAGATATACAATGTTGTCTTATGCCAGTATGCTTGACGTTTCTATATTTGTAATGAATTAAAGTTAAATGGCATCACAAACGTTCAAGTGTGCCCTAGTAGTTAGTTGCTTATCTTCTGTTTTCTTGAACTTCTTTAAAAAATATTGCCTTATTGTGCAAAGATGCTTGTATTACATGGCCTATGCTACTGCATTTTTATGTATCTCTTGTTATCTATTATAGGAATTTGTTTTGAGTCATCATACTCAGTAAATCCCACCAATAGCAAAGCTAAGGTAGGGTCTGAGGAGGGTAAGATGTAGACAGCCTTACCTCTACCCCGTAGGAATTTGTTTTGAGTATCTTAATTATTGTCTGCTTACAGGGTCCATTTTGTTGAATGCATGATCAGGATAAGAATCCTCAAGTCTCCATAACTGTAATGCACTGCTAGCTACATGGACCAGTACGAAGTGCTTGAGCAAATTGGAAAGGGGGCGTTTGGTTCTGCCCTTCTCGTACGTCATAAACATGAAAGAAAAAAGTGAGGATGAGTTTTAAACTTTTAACTTTTTTTCAGTTATATTTTATGTCGGCATCTACGTATTTATGTCATTGCTTCTTTATCATAATACATATCATGTTTGTTCAATGATGCTAAGTTTCATTTTCATTGACACATATTAATTATTTCTCCCATTCTGTGTAATTTTGTATATAAGGTATGTGTTAAAAAAGATACGCCTTGCTCGCCAAACTGATAGAACACGTAGGTCTGCACATCAGGAGGTTGGTATAATATGTGATAATCATGTTGTTTTGTATGTTATTACATCTAAACACTATCTAATGATGACTTTAGATCAGTTTCGCTTTCCAATACGTACAACCTAATCCACTTTCTCTGTTTGTAGATGGAGCTCATCTCTAAAATGCGAAATCCCTTTATTGTTGAGTATAAAGATTCTTGGGTCGAAAGGGTAAGAAAATGAAAATTCGTCTGTATTATGTTCACGGTCATTATTTTCGATGTAATTCAGTTTTCATGTATTATTTTTTGACAGGGATGCTATGTTTGCATTATTATAGGATACTGTGAAGGCGGAGACATGTTAGTAGTTTGTAACTAATCCTCTTAAAACTATAATATTGTGACACAAGGGTACAATGGTCATTGACATGGTCTTTACAATATCCTCCTTTTACAGGGCAGGAGCTATTAAAAAGGCCAACGGCATGCTGTTTTCTGAAGAGGTACTTATCGTCATATACTAAGCCAGTTAATGCGGTAAAATATCGGATATTGGTCAAAGACCGATATTTGAGATATAGGTTATCGCGGTGGGATATTGATAATTTTAATATCATGCAAAATTTATATATATAGCAATTTAACACTAACAATTCAATATACTCTCCTACCATTAACAAATTAACCTTTTGCAACTTGCAAAACACTAACAATTGTAGCAAGTAGGAACTGATTAAGACTTAAAACACTAACATTTAACACTACCAATTAACAATTAAGACTTAAAACACCAACGTTTAGCACTACCAATTAACAATTAAGACTTAAAACACTAATACCAGCAATAAGAAAGATGAATGGTAGAAACTAAGACGAAAGGTACTGATATCGGGAAAATCGGTGATATATCGGTCAAATATTGCCGATAATAGCGGTACCGGTAGTCTGACAGATATTTGACACCGATATTTTACAAGGGGACCGATAACCAATGTATCACCGATATTAACTGCATAGGTCATATATCTACTCTCTCTCTTTCTCTCCCTGTTCCTTTGTTTATTCTAAACAGCAAACTATCATGCAGAAATTATGTAAGTGGCTTGTACAACTCTTAATGGCGCTTGACTACTTACACTCAAATCATGTTCTTCATCGGGATGTAAAGGTTAGCTTGTCAGATTAAATTGCTTTTTACTGACACATCATTATATTCCGAATTTTTATGGACCTACATATGCTGATCAATAACCTTTCACAGTGTTCAAATATATTCTTGACAAAAGATCACGATATACGTCTTGGTAAGTGTACATCCCTCAACTATTTTTGAGCTGAAAGAAAG
>JARYGA010050602.1:0-47428 GCA_030545235.1 Helianthus tuberosus | reverse complement strand
TGTTATGTCAATGTAATGATCATAACTCTGATCCTTACTACTACCAGATTCTTCCTGACCCAAAAGAGTTATGTTGCCAAATGAGTAGTCATCTGCAACCTTCCCAGCCTCTTGTAACTTCTTTTTCTGGTTCAACTCCCTTTCATTGGTCAGAAGTCTACCATGAAGTTAGGTCAGGGTCAGATCTTTGAACCTAACTGAATTTCTGGTTACAAATGCAATTGTGTCCCATTTTTCAGGAAGTGACCTAAGAAACCTACTGTTTTGGGTTGCTTTAGTAAATTCAACCTTAACAAGTTTTAGTTCACTTATGAGACAGCTAAAACGTTCAAACTGTTGTGTTAGTGATTCACCCTTAGTCAGAAAAAAGGTTTCATATTGTTGGTTCAAAATTTCCCTGTTATTTTTAATTACTTCTTCAGTCCCACCAAATTGTTCCTTAAGTGCATCCCATAATTCCTTGGCACTGTTACAGTGTAACAGCCCAGCATAAATTTCATTTGGGAGTGCAGATGCAACGATGCTAAATGCTTTGGCATCCAGTTCAATTTTCTGAAAATCCTGATCAGTATAGTTTTCAATTTTCTTAGGTTCAAAAACTTTTGGATCCTCAGCACTCGGCACCATTGGAACATGTAGTCCAAAGACAACCGACTTCCAACATTCGGTATTCTGTTGAGCTAGGATGTGACCCATCCTTCGCTCCCAGATATTGTATTCAGATCTGACCAACATAGGTGGTTTGAAGAGAGAACTAGTGTTATTAGTGTTATCCTGTGATTATGTAGCCATTTTGGTTGTTTTACAGGTACTAAATAATCAACTTTTGTAGTGATTAACCCTTACTCTGTTTTTCAACTAAATACGAAGAATCGAAAGTATCAACGAAATTGAGCTGAACTTTTACGTCAAAATGATTGTTAGATCAAGTTTGACTGTCCTAGCTCTGATACCAATTGTTAGGATCTGAGTTTCTTTTGATTGTGTTCATTTGATTTAAAAAGAAGATGAAACAGAGATGTATTGCAGCGGAATTAGATGAAACAAACTTTCAACACACAATCAATGAGAGAATGAGTTTTAGCAAACATGTTTAACATGAAATCCAATGATTGTATTTATTACAAGATTCAATTACAATGCATGCATGCACTAATCTCCCCCTCAGCCTGAGCTCACTTGATTGTCCATACAAAATGACTTTGTGTGAGAGAGAATTGAACAATACAGAACATTGTTCTATTTATAGTACAGAACAACCACTGAGCATCTTCAGCTGACGTCACCATGAAAATGACATCTAACCTCCTAACAACCTCTAACAACTGACCTATTCAACCACTGATGTCTAACTACTAATTACAATAAACAAACACAAAACAAGACTAAACTACTGATTCTTCATTCCACTGTTATAGCTCCAGCAGTGCTTTGAACTTCAACAGTACTTGAGACATGTTAGTAGATTGAGCTTCAGTACTTTAACAACATTAGTCTTTAAGAGCAGCAGTTGTTGTGAAGGGCAGTGCTTTGAGTCATCAGATGTTAGGTCTACTTTCAAGGGGAAAGGTTAAGTACAAACAATTGCTTATTCTGGATCCACTGCTCTGAGCTAGTTTTGGCTTTATCAACTGTTCCTTTGTAGGGTTCAATCCCAACACATTGTGACAGTCTGATCAGGGCTATCACAGGTAAACACGGCATGCCGAAAGAATGGGACAAACTCATGGCGGCAGCAAAGATTGTTGCGCAGACAGAAGAATCATTGGAAGGTGGCAAGAATTCTTATTCTGAAAATCGTTTTTCAAGAGGCAACACACATGAAACTGGCAGGCGCAACAAAAACAGAAACCCTGGCTGGAAGGCAAGCCAGTCTAGCGGTTATGAAGAGAGACCTCACTTCAAGGAGGATGTACGAGACACAATTGATTGGATTGGTTATCGCAAAGCTGTCAAGAACGAGAATCGAGAAAAACGTTGGACTCCGCTCATCAAAATACCTAAGGAGGTGCTCATGACGGATAATCACGATTTTAAGACGCTGAAACCAATGACAAACAAGAAGGGGCATGACCCTAATCTTTATTGTGACTTTCACAAACATACAGGCCATCTTACGGATGACTGTATCAGTTTAAGGCTAGAGATCGAGAAGGCCTTAAAAAGCGGCAAGTTAAGCCATCTAGTCAAGAATGTGCACAAGGAGACGCGCCAAATCCAAAGAAATGCTGATGGAGGTCAAAAAAGGTCAGGGGTTTAGAAACTCACATGGTAAATGGACCAAGGCATAGCGCGAAAAGCAAGGGCAAGCGCCCATTTGAGCCAGCTTGGAAGGAGCAGCAAGTTATCTTCCCAGTAGTGCGCGGGGGTCCACGCACCACGCGCCCCGTCGTCATTACTGGCATTATAGGCCATTATGAAACAGAGTATGTTTTCATTGATCCAGGAAGCACATCCGACATAATCTATGAACAATGTCTCAATCAGCTCGACCCTGAAGATAAAGCGTGTCTCGAGCCAGTTGACTATCCATTGTCTGGGTTCTGCAACGAAACAGTCTTCCCGTTAGGACAGATTAGCTTCCCCATCACCCTATCTGATGGGAAGCACTCAAGAACAACGAACGTTAACTTCATGGTGATGCAAGTAAAGTCGAGACACGACATTCTGATCGGAAGAGAAACCCAAGGAGAAATGAATATGGTAACCTCCACGCCCCATTCAGCAATTGGATTCCCAACTGAAACGGGGGTGGCGATTATTTACTCAAAGAAAGAAGTGATGGCGACAGAAGATGTTCGCCCGGTAAAAGCCAACAAGGTCTCACCAACTGAACCAGAGAAATGGGTTTTGAATCGCAAATACCTAGAACTAACGGTGACGATCGGCCATGCAATTTCCCCAAACATCAGGACGCACCTAAAACAGTTGCTGTTCAGAAACATGGATATATTCGCCTGGACACCGTCTGACATGACGGGCGTCCCGCGTGACATCACTGAACATTGTTTGAACACTTATCCATTTGTTGAGCCTAAAGTCAAGAGAAACCGTAGTCTAGGGACCGGCAAGACAAAGGCTATGAATGGATAAGTTTGTGAGCTGCTCAAGGCAGGAATATTGTGGGAGGTGCGCTACCAGAGTTGGGTTGCGAATCCTGTAATGGTCGAGAAGTCTACAGGTGGGTGGCGCATGTGCATCGACTACACAGATCTCAATAAGGCATGCCCCAAAGACTGTTATTCATTGCCTGAGATTGACAAGAAAATAGACTCTCTCACACCATTCAGGTGGAAATGTTTTTAAGATTGCTACAAAGGCTATCACCAAGTCCAGGTGAAGCTGGAAGATGAAGATAAAACTGTTTTCCGCACCGACATTGGTATTTTTGCTATACAAAGATGCCCTTCGGGCTCAATAATGATGGCGTAACTTACCAGAGGTTAATGGACAAAACGTTTGGTGATGACATTGGGAAGCATATCGAGGTGTACATTTATGATCTTGTGATGAAGAGTCCTGAAGAGGACCAAATGTTGAAAGACATCGAGAAGACATTCAACTCTCTGTGAATCATGAACATGAAGCTCAATCCGGCAAAATGTTCTTTTGGAATGGAGGAAGGCAAATTTCTGGGTTTTGTGGTTACCAACGGTGGTTTTAAAGTCACCCAGAAAAAGTCCAAGCAATTGAAAGAATGCCATCACCGCGCATAATCAAAGAAATGTGAAGATTAGCTGGTCACCTAGCCGTGCTCAATCGTTTCTTATCAAATCACGCGGCAAAATCTTACCCTTTCATCAGTACATTGCGCAATTGCATGAAAAACAAGAATTTAAATGGACAGCCGAAGCAGAAGCAGCCTTCTAGCAGAGGAAAGAATGCTTGATCATGCTCCCAACTCAAACAGCACCATTCGAAAAGGAACCCCTCATATTGTACTTGTCCGCTTCGGATAAGGCAACTGGGTCAGTATTGCTAGTGGAGAGAGATGGAGTTCAAACTCCAATTTATTATGTCAGTAGGGTGCTCACTAATCCGGAAACGCGCTATTCGACCATGGAAAAGTTGGTTCTCGCGCTGCTACATGCTTCCAGAAGGCTGCGCAGGTATTTCACCAGTCATGTCATCACTTTACTCACTAATTTTCACATTGGCACTATCTTGCAAAAGCCGGAAACTTCGGGGCGTTTGGAAAAATGGGCAATCGAACTGGGGGGTCATAACATCTTATATAGGCCACACCCAGCTATCAAAGGCTAAGTGTTAGCACATTTCATTACCGAATTTCCAGAAGATAATATCAAAGAATGTGAAGCAGTAGATACTCCCGTCCAGAACACATCGGATGAATTGTGGTTGCGCAGGAGCAGGTTTGCGCCTAGTCAGCCCAGAAAAGCATGAGTTCACCTATGCTATAAAGTTGAATTTCAAGAATACCAACAATGAGGTGGAGTACAAAGCGTTCCTAGCAGGCTTGCTCCTGGCCATCAAAATGGGGGCAAAAACCTTAGAAGCGCATGTGGATTCTCGGCTAATCGCAAGCCAGATCAATGGGCTTTATGACGCAAAGGGCGAGGTAATGGCTTTATACTTGGAATAAGCAAGAGAGCTTCTTCAAAGGTTCAAGTCATACAAGGTTGTTCACATCAACCAATCAGAAAACAAGCCCGCGGACGCGCTAAGTAAGCTAGCCTCAACAGCGTTTCAGCACCTCGCGAAGGATGTCAGAATTGAAGTTTTGAAAAACCCATTGGTACTGCTGCGCCACGTCAATGTCATCGAAATAGGGCCACCTTCATGGATGACCCCTATCATTCAATATCTGCAAGAGGGGATTCTTCCAGAAAACAAGGCGGAGGCTAGGAAGATCAAAAACAAAGCACTGTTTTATGAAATGAACGGGGGCATTCTTTACAAGAGATCCTTTTGGGGGCCACTATTATGCAGCGTGGACCCCCAAGATGCAAGTTACTTAATCAGAGAAATTCATGAAGGCATCTGTGGAATACATGCGGGGCCTCGCATGGTTGTGGCAAAGATCATGAATGCAGGCTATTATTGGCGAGGGATGCACGTCGATGCTTTAAATGAACTGCGCAAATGTGATGCCTGTCAACGGCATGCGCCAAAGACCTTGCGCCCAAAAATGATCTGATTCCAGTATCAACAGCCTGGCGCTTCCAACAGTGGGGGATTGACATGGTGGGACCCTTTCCTGAAGCCCCGGGCGTAGTTAAGTTCATAATTGTTACTGTCGATTATTTCACTAAATGGGTGGAGGCAAAGGCCCTGGCATCAACTTTAGCAAATGATAGTGCGGAAATTCATTTGGGAGCATATCATTTGCAGATTCGGCCTCCCGCTCAAAATAGTGACAGATAATGGCACAAATTTTGCCTCCGAAGACCTTCACAAGTGGATGAAAGAATTGAACATTGAACACACCTTCTCTTCTGTTGCGCACCCCCAAGGCAATGGACAAGTGGAAAGTGTTAACAAAAGCATAGTTGAAGGGATAAAGGCCTGCCTGGGCACAAAACGACGAGGCTGGGTCGATAAGCTCCCCAGCATCCTATGGGCTCATCTTACCATGCCAAAAATAAGCAATGGCGAGACCCCCTTTAGCCTTGTTTACGGCTCAGAGGCAGTTATCCTAACAGAAATTGGCCTCCCCTCGCCGCTCTTAACAGTAGTTAGCACAATCGATAACAAGGCGGAGCACCGTTTAGACTTAGACCTACTTGAAGAAAGGCGTTAGATCGCGCACATTAAATAGGCCAAGTATAAAACCCAGCTGGAACGATACTACAATGAGAGGGTGCACATATGTACGTACCCTCCAGGGGAGTATGTGTTCAGGGACAGCGAAGCCTCTAATTGTGACACCTGTGTCACTTCAACCATCAAACAAATGCCAAACCAATGAAATATTGTATTTCATACTTGGGATTTGTAAAAATATGTGTATCGATTGCACATATCAACTCTTGTTCGATTTCAAGCTCTAAATCGCCTTCTGGAAGGTTATACACGCACTGATGCGTAAATATAACCAGTTTAAATGCAACGAACACTCCGAAATAGTGAAATAGGCTTAACATACCTTAAATAACCTTACTTAACTTAGAAATAAGTTTTGAAGGCTTTGGTATGGCAAAATCAAGTTAAATCGCTTACAGGGACTAAATTTGACAAACTGCGAAAGTATGCCAATTTGAACTGTAACAGACTTTCCGGAACATGGCCATAAGTTAAACACACCTTAAATATCCTTTACATAGCTTAGAAATAGGCTTTGAGGGGTTCAGAGTGCTAAAATAAACTTCTGGGTCATTCAGGGACTAAAAGCGTCAAAAAGTGCACAAGTTTGCATTTTTACGCATAACTTACGTTCTGAATACATCTGAACATCCAAAAATTTATGTAAGCACTATAATATTTTATTTTAGTGTTTGGCATAAGAAAAATCCATTCGTTTCGTCATTTGGATCGTTTTTCGCGCTTATGCGCATTCCGTCGTAATTAAGCGAACATCGCGTTCGTACGGCTAAACGAACCAACATCCGACATATTTTTGAGCATGTTTCATGTCCACAATGTTTAGGCATCATTTTAGGGCCTTAAAGTTGGCTTTACGGGCCTTAGAAGTGTCGGGAATGGCCTTAAACACGTGCAGGGGCTGAAACTGTCATTTTTGAAAGTTATGTGCTGATCAGAAGGGCCATGCGGCCCGCATTAGATTTGTCTGATCCTGAAGCGGGCCGCCTCAGCCTCCCAGAACAGATTAGATTGAACAGTCAGCATATTCCAGCTGTTTTAACCACAACCACACACTCACAACTGCACATTAAGCTCATTTAGACCCATTTTTAGCCACCACAACTTTGCAACACATGTACGGGTAGGATTCGAGCACGGTTTCCATGAAACGATCCTAACGGTTCGGGTATTCCTATAAATACCCATCCACCCCATTGCAAAACTTACAAAAATTCTGATTTGAGGAGCTCTAAGTTGAAACCTTTGTTTCATACCTGAGCTACTTGGATCGGGATTAGCATTCGGGGACCCTTCGTAAGTATTCTTTCGTTCTTTTATTGCTTTTCGAGTCTTTTCGAGTCTGAAAGTCAAACTTTGTTTGACTTTCTGCGTTGACCAGTTATGGTCAATGCGAAGTTCGTTTGAACTTCGCAACGTGATTGTAATCACGATGGTTATAGTCCCTTGGGACTATGCCTACTGATTACCACGTTGTCTAGGGTCGTAAGGGTAAGCGATCTAATAAATCGCTTATACCTTCGAACCCGACCCATTTGGTCGATCATTAGGATCCGACCCAATACATTAGGTGACCATAGTATATAGGGAATAACCTTCCGAGGTTATACCTTATGGTCACATCGTTTAAGTAGTTGTATGATAGGTAGTTTATATGCCTTAGGTAAATTACCAGAATACCCTTTTCATGTATAATTGGTAATTAAGCATATGTAACCTAAACTTTTGTCACATAACTGATAATGTAACATGTTTAGGCATATAACACTTGTCATAGGACTAGTTAGGCGATCCGAACGCGTTTCACGCGAACGACGCGTTAAAGTAGCATAAGCTACCTAAACGGGTCGTAATGGGTCGTAAGCTATTAGGTTAGGTTTCATTTAGTATGTAGGCTTTGTTAAACCATATGACACGAGTCTCTATACTCGTTTGGTTTACAAACCCTCATTCTATCTAAATCCTCCGATTTAGGTCCGGTTTATTAACATAGTTACCTATATTAGGTGCCGTTTGATATCCGCGATCTCTAGCATTGTTTGGTTGTTACTCAAGGACTTCTGAGCAATCTCAAGTGAGTACATAGACCCCTCTTTTACTGTTTTCCAAACGTTTTGGGGTGGAACACATGTGCCTACTTGTTACTTTCAAGCTTTCCTGTTTCCACATCATATACCTGCTATGTTCGTTAGTACATTATAGTACATGATTTCATTACATTTCATGCTAGGTGTGCCCATTGTGTGCATTACTTAGTACATCGTTTTACATTACATTTCATGCTAGGTGAGCCCATTGTGTGCATTACTTAGTACATCGTTTTACATTACATTTCATGCTACGTATGTCTATTGTTGCATACTTAGTACAGGTCACATGCTACGTATGTCTATTGTTGCATACTTAGTACAGGTCACATGCTACGTATGTCTATTGTTGCATACTTAGTACAGGTCACATGCTACGTATGTCTATTGTTGCATACTTAGTACATTTGTTATTCATCACATGCTTACATTTTGGATACATATTACATGATTTACATTAGACATGAACATTTTACTTTGGTAGTTTGGTTTGAGTAAGTGACTAAGTAACGAGGCGTGTGTAATATGATACAAGCATGGTGGATACGCCGCTGGTACTTCCTATATATAAGTGTTTGTATGGTATTACATATCGTAGCGTTATTTGAATCATTTCAGTTTGAGACATAGAACATTTTATACAAATAACATACTTTTCACAAGACATTGATTTATAAACAACTTATCTTATACAAACACATTTTACATGGTTATTCATTTAACCTTACATTTATTTATACATATCATCTGATCTTATCGTTTTTCAAATGATTTACAAGACAAAGCAAATTACAAGGTTCATGACTAAACATTTTCTCAAACATAAGTCATGAATCCTATTTTCACAAAACCTATGTATCTCACAGGCATTTTTATGCTGACGTACCTATTTTCACATGTGTTTTTCAGGAGCTGTTGCATAAGATGATCAAGATACACATAGGCAGACTTGGGCTTTAGTGACAATAAAAGATACAAGACTAGTTAATTATGTTGTATTTCTTTGTTTGTTAAGACATTGTAACACTTTTAATCAATAAAACGAAACTTCAATTGCCATGGATTTGAAACAATTAATTCTGTTACAACACTCCCCGACGTTTCCGCCACGTTTTGTATGTTCTATGTGGTCGGGGTGTGACACTAATGCTGAGCGCCCTGGAAAACTAGCACCCAAACGGGAGGGGCCATACTTAGCTCATGAGGTGCTAGGAAACGGGGCGTACAAACTGCGCACTCTAGATGGTCACATCATCCCACGCACATGGAACGCGCAACAACTGCGCAAATGCTACATGTAACAACCTTTTATGTATGTTGGCCACGCGCCTATTTCAGTTGTTTAATGCAAAAGTTGTCTATGCTTTATGATTACATTATGTTTTGTCTAAGTTACAAATGCATGTTAAGCTTTTGATTAGCACGAAAACACTTCAGTAAATTACGAGCTCTTGAGTTAAGCCTCCAAGGTTCTCCGCGAAAACAGCACGAGGCTGGGCAACAATACTAATAACGAGCCACACTTACATTTATTCGCGCTAACTTAAACAAAGTTTCTAACAACAATGCAATAATTGTAACATTTGACAGAATAAAAGGCAAACTTAGTTCCATTCATAAAAGCGCAACCGCGCACCTTTTACATATTTAGAAACCAAAAAAAACTACAAGGCATTAAAGCCTAAACATCCTACAATCTATTCGTCACCACCATCTCCAGCTGTCTCCTCCTCATCAGACAACTCCACAGTTTCCGGAGCAACGAGGATGGACTTCAGTCGCGCCATATAGTCATCATGTTTTAGCGCCTCCGTGACCAATTCCACAACTCGCAAAATTAGATGATCATAAACCACCTCAGTTTGGGCAAGCATCTCATCAGCTTAGTCAGTCACAGAGCAATGGCGAGTCCTAAAGTGATGTTGCAACGCCTCCTCCACATGTTAGCCAACGGCACGCGCAACATCTTTAAGCGCGGCAATTGCCTGATCCAGCTCCGTTGTGTTTAGTATAGAGTTAGCAACCTATTTGAGAAACAAATCATAAAACAAGATAAGTAGCTACTAAATTACGACAATCTAAGACTTAAAAGGAAAACACTTACAGCAGCCACTCCATGGTTGCTCCATTCAGATTCGGAAAGAAGTGTATCAACGATGGATTGAGCTTCAGCGTAGTTGTTCTGCGCCACATTCAAGGCTGAAGTACTGATGTTGTGCGCTTCTTCAGCCGCTTTACGTGCCTCTTCGACAGTGTCAGCCTTCACCTTTTCTGCATCCAGGTCTATTTCTAAAGACTCGTTCTTGTCATGAGCCTCAAACAACCTACACTTTAACTCTACAATCTCCGCATCCTTACCAGCCAGATTGTCGCAACCCTCGACCCCTTCCTTGGGAGGCGGGCGGCCGTGGCCTACTCAGAGATGGTGGTATCAGTGTTTATCATTATTTGGCAGCGGAAATTTCATCGGGACCGTAGTTAGGAAATACTTTATCAGAGTAAAATACCATATTTTATAATAATAATTATATAGGGATAAAACCCAAGGTTTCGTTACAAACAGGTTTATAGGGATAAACCCTATTTTATTGAAATAAAACATCTTCTTTATTTAGGTAACTTTTATAGCCACTTTTCCAAGCCTTCAGTGCTGTCCAGCTGGCTTCTATTTGGCTTTCACATTTTGTTACCTGAAACGCGTTTAAAAACATTTTGTCAGTGGGAAATACTGGTGAGTGAATCCCAATTTAATCAAAACAGGTTTTATCAGTTTACAGTATTGAGGGCGATCTCGCAATTAGATTTGTTTATTTTTCTACTTTAATTACCACCCAAGGTACTGTCAACCTGACTTGTGGTCATGTTACTACTCATAGTGTAGTAACAAATTTTGTATACAAAACCCCAACATACCGACGATAATTGTAGAATTACAAATACTCAATCACTGTGAAATATAATTTAAAACATTGAGGCTTTGTAAAACAGTTTGCAAAAAGGGGGATTAACTCACATTGCTATCCTAGGTAATTTCCTGTCACTTCCTGGTTATAATCTATAAATTTTAAATAATGCACACGTGTTAGTATAATAACCCAAATTTACATTAGTTATACCCTCCCTGAGACAGAACTCCTATGACTACGTCGGGCAGAGCCTCAACAGCCGTTACGGAGCACTAGATCAATCGGGTAGCGTATCTAATACGTAACAGGGGGTTATGATACTTACATCGAGGCAGAACTTCGTTATTTTAGTGGGTATAATACCCGGGAATTATAGTTGCTATTTAGAAATTTAGAGAGAGAATTGTGTGATGAATGAATTTCAAATGAATGTCAAAATCCAATTTATAGGGCCTGATCGGCCATCTCTCGCGCCCCGCGAAAGATGAGGCAAGGGTTTACGCGGGCCGCGAGCTAGGGGATCTAGGGTGTAGCCTTGTCCGGTCAACAACATAGCTTTGACAACTGTTGACACGTTGCGGCTCCAGGTGAGGCCTCGTAGCCAGGCTGTCGCGCCCCGCGTAAGTCTTTAATAGTTGCTTTTCTCCAATTTCTGCCCAATAGACTGGAGTTCGGCACCTTCGTTCAAAAAGTGCTTCGAATGGTGCAGCATTAATACTGGTATGATAGCTGTTATTGTAAGAAAATTCTATCAATGGTAAATGATCGTCCCAATATCCTCTGAAATCAATTACACAAGCTCTAAGCATATCTTCCATTGTCTGAATTGTCCTTTCGCTTTGTCCGTCCGTTTGAGGATGATAAGCGGTGCTTAGATTTAGCTTGGTTCCCATTGCTTTTTGGAAACTAGTCCAAAAATGAGAGGTAAAACGGCTATCTCTATCAGAAATAATAGATAAAGAAATTCCATGTAATGAAACTATTTCATTTACGTACAACTTGGCTAGTTGTTCCATACTGAAAGTTTCCTTCATTGGTAAGAAATGAGCTGACTTGGTTAACCTGTCTACAATCACCCAGAATGTATCATTACATTTTCTTGTCTTGGGTAATTTGGTAACAAAGTCCATTGTTATCAATTCCCACTTCCACACCAGCATTTCTAACTGTTGCAATAAACCTAAGGGTTTCTGATGTTCAGCTTTAACTTGTGAACAAGTTAGACATTTAACAACATAAGCTGCTATATCCTTTTTCATTCCTATCCACCAGAAATTCTTTCTTAAATCTTGATACATTTTATCACTTCCAGGGTGTATCATATATTTAGACTTATGGGCTTCTTCCTATATTCGATGGCGTAAGTTTCCTCGTTTAGGTATCCAAACCCTTTCCTTATGGAATCTCTAAATTCCATCTGTTTCTTGTTCTAATTCCTTAATCATTCCTTTCAATTTTTCAGTATCATCCTTGATTACTGATTCCTATGCTTCTCTAATCTGTTCATTTAAATCTATCTGAAGATTTAATTTAAGAGAACGTACTCTTTTTGGCTTTTCATGATACTTTCAACTTAAAGCATCGGCTACTATATTAGCCTTTCCTGCATGATACTGGATATTACAATCATAATCACTAAGAATTTCCATCCAGCGTCTCTGTCTCATATTTAACTCCTTTTGCCCAAAAACATATCTTAAACTCTTATGATCAGTGAAAATGGTAAACTTACTACCGTAAAGGTAATGTCTCCAAATCTTAAGGGCAAAAATTATGGCTCCTAACTCCAAATCATGGGTTGTATAATTCTCTTCATGATTCTTAAGTTGTCTAGAGGCATAGGCTATAACCTTTTGACGTTGCATCAACACACATCCATACCCTAACTCAGAAGCGTCACAATAGACTACAAAGTCTTTTGTTCCTTCTAGTAACGCTAGTATAGGTGTGTTGGTTAATCTTTGCTTAAGAATTCTAAAGGATTCTTCTTGTTTTGGTCCTTATTCAAACTTAACAGATTTACAGGTTAGCTTAGTTAAGGGAATGGCTATTCTAGAAAAATCTCGGATAAACCGTCTATAATATACGGCCAGTCCTATAAAACTTCTAACCTCTGTTGGTGACTCAGGGGTTTTCCATTTAGTAATTGTCTCGATCTTTGTGGGATCCACATGAATTCCTTCATGATCGACAAAATGTCCAAGAAACTATACTTCTTCTAACCAAAACTCACACTTTGAAAATTTAGCATAAACCTTTTCTTTTCTCAATAAACTTAGGAGTGCATGTAGGTGCGCTGCATGTTCCTCTTTATTCTTAGAGTAAATGGGAATATCATCTATAAAGACAATTATGAATTTATCCAAATATGGCTTACATATTCGGTTCATCATGTCCATAAATGCGGCTGGGGCATTGGTTAAACCAAATGGCATGACGGTAAATTCATAATGGCCATACCTTGTTCTAAAAGCGGTCTTAGGAATATCCTCTTCCTGCACTTTTAATTGATGATATCCTGAGCGTAAGTCGATTTTAGAAAAAAATCAAGCTCCTTGTAACTGATCAAACAAATCATCGATTCTCGGTAAGGGGTACCGATTTTTAATCGTGACTTTATTCAATTCACACTAATCAATGTACATTCGCATTTACCCATCCTTCTTCTTGACAAACATCATTTGGTGCTCCCCATGGTGATGAACTGGGCTGTATGAATCCTCTCTCCAAAAGTTCATCTAACTGTTTCTTTAATTCTTGCATTTCTGTGGGTGCCAAACGGTAAGGTACCTTGGCAATCGGTGCTGTTCCTGGTAGCAGGTGAATTCTAAATTCGACTTCTCTGTCCGGCGGTAGTCTTGGTAATTCTTCTGGGAATACGTCTGAAAATTGAGATACTACGGGGATATCTTTTAATTCTTTTTCTTTAGTGTTAATGATTATGGAAATCATATACACTAGTGATCCTTTTCTTACACAACTTATTTTTTTCATCACAGAGATGAATTTCGTGGATATAGTTGGCTTATCTCTTTTAATTGTGATATTTTCACCTTTTGGTGAATTTACTTGTATTGAGTTTTGATCACATAGAATACTGGCTTTATTGGCTATTAACCAATCCATTCCTAATACTACATCAAATCCTACCATATTCATTGGGTAAAGATTGGCAATAAACTTTTGATTTAAAAATTCTATTCTTGCTCCCTGCAAGATTTCAGTAATCTTAATGGATTCTCCGTTTGCTGTTTCTACTAGACATTCTTGTTGAAGTTTAGTTAATGGTTGATTGAGAAGTTTGCAAAATGAAGTATTAATAAAACTTTGGTTCATACATGAGTCAAATAATACTTTGGCAAAAACATCATTAACTAAAAACGTACCGGCAATCACGTCCGTAATCATTTTGGCTTCTTCTGCAGTTAGAACAAATGCTTTAGCATTCTTAGTATTCTTGTTGTTCATGGCTGGAGCTAGTTTCGGACAATTTGGCTTGATATGACCTTTTTCTCCACAATTGAAGCATACCCCATTACTTGGTTTCTTTCTACAATCTTCTTCTTTGTGTCCTGGTAACTTGCACAAATTGCAGTAGGTGGAGCATTTTCCTGAATGCTTCTTCTTACAGGCTTTACAGTAAGGTGTAGAGGTAGAACCTATATTTTTCCCACGGTTGGAATTACCGTAGCGAAATTCCTAGGTAAGCCTTTGAGCTAGGTTCTTTCTTTGGTTTTCTTCTTGTGTACGTACCAGTTCATCGGTCAAGGTATTTGCTAGTTCTACAGCATCTTCTATAGTTTGTGGTCTAGCGGCCTTGACTACATGTCTAATCTCGCTGATTAATCCCCAGATGTAACGGGAGATTAATACTGGTTCTGGTGATACTAGGGTTGGTACTATTCTAGCATATTCAAAGAATGTAGTAGTGTAACCCTTGCTATCAACTCCAGTCATTCTAAGGTTTAAGAATTTATTAGCTATCTGTTCCTTTTCATTGGGAGGACAAAATTTTCTTTCCACCATGTTCTTAAACTCATTCCATTCCATATTATAGACTATGTCACTTCCCCAAGACTGGAGAATAGTGTTCCACCATTCTAGAGCTGCATTCTTAAATAAATTGGAAGCAAACATGATTTTATCTTCTTCTGCGCACTTGCTTATTTTTAAGACTGCCTCAGTCTTTTCTATCCAGCGTAGAGCTGCAATGGCTCCTTCATTGCCAGAGAATTCTATTGGTTTACAGGACCAGAATTCTTTGTAAGAACAACCATAAGACGTGGTTCTTCTTCTATTTGGAATTGGCAATTGAAGTAAAGGTCCATTGTTTACGCTGTGATCAGGTTCAGTAGGTGGTCGTTTACTTCCACTATTACTTTTATTATTTTCTGCTTCCTTAACCATTTTGATAATATATGGCATTGCGTCTATAACCCCTTGTGCCATTATGTGTTGGATGGCACTGTTATCTACTTGGTTTCCGTTATTATCGTTATTCGGATTTTCTTGATTCACTTTGTTGTCCATCTGGATTATAAACATTTACCACGTATTAATATCACAGGACAATATCTAATGCAATCAATCGCACAACAAGCACATTGATCAAAATCGTCGGACATTGCGACCTTTACTCTATTTTATATATATGCGTCTATTACAAACTGTAACTGAAATCTAAAGTACCATACTAGTATGCATTAGTAGCTATTATCTATTTTAGGGGCTATATATATATATATATATATATATATATAGGGTCAAGATTTATAGAAAACGGTGACAAGTGTGAGAACGGTGAGAACGCTTATGGGTCGTCCGATCAAAACAATCCATGGACTAGATTGCGAGGTGGCGTTTTCGTAAATAACATCAATTTTGTTATGTGGGACGCGCTTCATTAAGGGTAAAGGGTCTTTTACCGCTCATATTCAAAACGCCATCAAATGATAAAATGCCATACAAAAAAAATAAAACACCATTAAAAACAAAACACCAAAAATTAGTGATAAAACGCGTTGGATATTACAGGAAGATGAAACAACACAGTAACTGAATTTCAGTTAATAACATTTATTAGAAGAAATTCCCTCCTAAATTACGCGCCAAAACATCATTATATAAATGAGGTAAAACACATAGCTTCCATAATCACTTCAATCTATCCATTTCTGCAAAAAAAACATCTTTAACCAAAACGCCAACTTAACCAAAACGCCAAAAATGGAAACAATCGTTTCCTAGAGATACACTCTGGCAATCAGGCGATTTGTCCTCCGTTTTGACAACAGAAGGAGGGTGTATGTTAAGACGGTCAGTGGAATTCTGAAGATGGAAGAAGA
Source organism: Helianthus tuberosus (assembly GCA_030545235.1). Classification (NCBI taxonomy): domain Eukaryota; kingdom Viridiplantae; phylum Streptophyta; class Magnoliopsida; order Asterales; family Asteraceae; genus Helianthus; species Helianthus tuberosus. The sequence goes on along the minus strand of JARYGA010050602.1, from coordinate 31,309 downwards.
GATACAGAGGGGAATCGTAACCCTTGGCATCGCTCTAGACAACGAATGCCATGAAACACATATGCTTATGAAAGCATTAACTAGGAAATTTGGACCAATCAAAGCAGATGTGAAGCCGGACCCTGTCATGACATCATGGCGTTTTGATGATGAAACAGACATAGTGACGGTTACATACGACAGCGGAGAGCAGGAAGCATACTGGCTAGAAAACATCATGACAAAGCAGCGACTGGGTTTCATGGAAGAATTGCATAACGCCACTTGTACCAACACAGAAATAGACTCAAAATTGGAGTTAATGCAAGACATGTTCAAGTGGAGGCTTCAGAATCTTCAAGAACAAGAAGCTGATGAAGGTGAAGGTGATGACATGGATGAAGATCCAGATGAAGACTCCGAGGAGGAAGAAGATGACGCAAGTGATGGATACTTTTCGGATAAAGTACCTTCTGACGAAGGCTTTTAATTTTTTTTCCTCTTTTTTTTCTTCTATGTAATCTTCTTTTTTTTAAGATAATTAAATGATATATTTCTATCTTTATTAGCAAAACGCTAAAAAAATACTAAAAATGGTTAATCCTTACAAAACGCCAAAAATAACAAAAAAATATTTTTCCTGCTTAATATTTTATTTACTCCGTTATTGTATTTTATCATCTTGGTTTGCATAACGTCATTTAAAAAACGCCAAACTTTGTCTATAACCTATAAAACTGATAAAAGCTGATCAAGATAGTAAATACAAAAACAGTAACTGAAAAGACAGTTACTTTATTACTATCATTTATTACAATAAAAAGTCCCGCCTAAACTATGCGCCAAAAAAACTCCTATAAGAGAGGGGTCTATACACAATGAAATTAATCACACCCAGAAAACACAAACGCCATATCCTCTAGAAACCACTCACTTTAAAACACCACAGATGGCAAAGCTTTCACTGAAACGGATCCTTCTTCTAAGGGGTTATCTCAATAATATTTTGCTGAATGAGATGGACAAATATTCAAGAAAAAGAGACTGATGACAGTGATATGCCATCATGTGAGCTTTGTTCTTGATGATTATATGCATAGAATAAAGGGATCAAGACAAGGGTAAAACGCTATTTTGGACTCCATTATTACAAATAGCATCAAGCAAGAGTTGATCTTCAATGACATGCCACCAAACAAGAATATCATACCAAAACACCGGATGCCACTAAGCAGCTTCTTCTGAAAAAGACGGGGTTTATGTAGGAAAGTTGGCATCTAGCTAAAGTATCCAAAAAAGGTTCAAAACGACAAAAACAAATTCAAGAAGAAAGAGGTTGATGACAGTGAAGATTCGGAAGAAAAATTAGATTACCATTTTTTATTATTTTTGTTTTCATTTTATATTGTTTTGATATCAAGTTATATCTTGTTTTGTTATCTAATTCTCTATAAATAAAATACATTATTATATAAAACGCCAAAAACTACAAACACCAAAACGCTAGTAGTATGAAACTGGGAGAACAGCTGCTGGAAAAGCACCTTGTAAAGGGTATTAAACGCCAAAAAATTCACTAAACGCCAAAAAAAATTATCTTATTGTAATCTTATGCAAATATTAATGACTCGTAGCGAATTATTATACAAAACGCCACAAACGCCAAAAAAATTAACCAGAAAACGCTATAACGCCAAAAAATTATATATGTGACACAAAAACAATTAATTCAACGCCAAAAAGTTTAATAAATACAATTAACGCCAAAAAAAAACTTAGACGCCAGAAAATATTATACTGCGTTGGAAAAATAAAAGAAGAATGAAAAGACAAAAAAGCCCCTCCGCCCTTCTCTATGTCGCGGGACACGTGTTGGGCCAGGATGCGTTCTCACACTTTTGAGCATTTTCTCCTGATCTCGTTTCTCTCTCTATATATATATATATATATATATTACTATTACTGATAAGGGTTCATCCAAAATTGCATGTTACGCTGGTCATACTTCCAAATGAGCCTTTCAACCTATCTGTCTTATCCTTTCACTTTCATCTAACAACTCCTCACCAAATGTTCGGAGTTCTTGCACATTCTCAGTACTCATGGGTGGGGCTGGTGCTGGTATCGGGTTAGGAAATTGGGGCATCGGTTCTTCGTGTGGGTATGGGTTTTCTAGGATTTCCCTGATATACTGGTCATTATCCCAATATGGATCTAGAGGGTCCAGGTTGGGATAGGGTGCTACTGGGTTTTGCATGGGTTCCTTTATTGGGTAAAGTTCCTGATAATCCCTGTGGTCGTCAAACCATGGGTCATAGTCTGGGGGATGGGGTGCTGGGACTCTAGGAATTTCAGCTGGGTCAAAAGCAGGTGCTGGAATTTGGTATATTGGGTTTGGTTCAATTTGCATAGGTTGTGTGGGAAACAGTGGTAACGGCTGAGGTGCAATGAGTTATTCTAGACTTGGGTCTGCAGCTGTAGTAGCTAATATGTGAAAATTAGCTAATCTCCTATTCAGCATATCCTGAGTTTGAGCATTCATTTCTCTATTGGCCGCTGCTAAGGCCTGTTGTTGTTGTAACTTTCTCATTCTTTTTCTACGCTCGTGCACTCCCTGACTGAACCATCCTCTCTTTTGGGAGGGAATGGCTCTTCGGACTGTGCCTTAAATACAAAGATCCCTTCTTCTGTGTCAGCGGAGTACCCCGAGGGGGTAGGCTGGGAAGAAGTTCCTTCGTCCTTAGGTGAACTAGATAGTTGTCGGTAAGCGTCCGAAGGTCCTTGATCACTCATACTGTAAACTAACAAATTGTCAAATAACACAAAACAATAAAATATGCACGTAATCCCGTAGATAATTTCCTAACATAACAGATAAAATTTTGGTGTCAGCAGAACACTTCTGTGGCTGAAATTAGTGGCTGTAGCTCTGATACCACCTTCTGTCGCAACCCCCGTCCCCTGCCTACTCAGAGATGGTGGTATCAGTGTTTATCATTATTTGGGAGCAGAAATTTCATCAGGACCGTAGTTAGGAAATATTTTATCAGTGTAAAATACCACATTTTATAATAATAATTATATTGGGATAAAACCTAAGGTTTCGTTACAAACAGGTTTATATGGATAAACCCTATTTTATTGAAATAAAACAACTTCTTTATTTAGGTAACTTTTATAGCCACTTTTCCAAGCCTTCAGTGCTGTCCAGCTGGCTTCTATTTGGCTTTCATATTTTGTTACCTGAAACGCTTTTAAAAACATTTTGTCAGTGGGAAATACTGGTGAGTGAATCCCAATTTAATCAAAACAGGTTTTATCAGTTTACAGTATTGAGGGCGATCTCGCAATTACATTTGTTTATTTTTCTACTTTAATTACCACCCACGGTACTGTCAACCCGACTTGTGGTCATGTTACTACTCACATTGTAGTAACAAATTTTGTATACAAAACCCCAACATACCGACAATAATTGTAGAATTACAAATACTCAATCACTGTGAAATATAATTTAAAACATTGAGGCTTTGTAAAACAGTTTCCAAAAAGGAGGATTAACTCACATTGCTATCTTAGGTAATTTCTTGTGGCTTCCTGGTTATAATCTATAAATTTTAAATAATGCACACGTGTTAGTATAATAACCCAAATTTACATTAGTTATACCCTCCCCGAGACAGAACTCCAACGACTACGTCGGGCAGAGCCTCAACAGCTGTTACGGAGCACTAGATCAATCGGGCAGCGTATCTAATACGTAACCGGGGGTTATGATAGTTACATCGAGGCAGAACTTCGTTATTTTAGTGGGTATAATGCCCGGGAATTATAATTGCTATTCAGAAATTTAGAGAGAGAATTGTGTGATGGACGAATTTCAAATGAACGTTGAAATCCAATTTATAGGGCCTGATCGGCCATCTATCGCGCCCCGAGAGGCAAGGGTTTACGCGGGCCGCGAGCTAGGGGATCTAGGGTGTAGCCTTATCCGGTCAACAACATAGCTTTGAAAAGTGGTGACACGTGGCGTCTCCGGGTGAGGCGTCGTAGCCAGGTTGTCACGCCCCGCGTAAGCCTTTGATTGCTCTATCGGGCCGCCAGGGACCATTAAAAATTGTTTTTATTTTATTTTTAAAAATATAAAGGTATTTAGGGCCATTTTACGTATACGGGGTGTATTTTAAGGCGTATAGGGGTGTGCTAAATATTTTAGGAGGGTTGTTATACAGATCCATGTCCTTACTCAGGATCCGCACATTTAAGTCAACCTACAACTTATCAAGAAAAGCCTAGGTTAGAATATGTCTAGCAGTAAAGAAGTATAGGAAAAAGAGAGCTAGCCTGTTGGACCTCAGTGCGCTCTGTATCAGACTTAGCTTCCTCAATCTTCTCCTTCAAGCTTGAAACTTCAGCTTCCGGGTTTGTGATCTTGGCGCGGGCAGTGAACATCTTCTTATTATCATTATCGCAAGGCACCCGCCACTCTTTCCGCTCCTTAACAAGAAGCTCTTCACAAGCCTGAAGCTTACTCTTCAAACCATCTCGCCCCCATTCCTCAAATTTTTTTCTCCTTGTCAAAGGCAACTTTCTCTTCTTGTAACTGGCTCTTCAGCTGCTCAAATTCTTTTGCCTCAGCAGACAGGCACACACGATAATTTTCCCAACTGGCACGCTCCCGGTGTATAGTCCGCCATTCTCGCAGAATCTGATGACCGGCAGAAGAAGTGTTGGCCTCGCCTATAATGTATGCGCAATACAAACTTTCGTGGTTACGCGCCCTCTAACGGTTCTCCTCCCCAGGAGGAAAGGTTCCCAGAAACCAATCCCAACACGCCTCAAATTCAACAAAGGTGTCCTTCTGTTTCAAGCTCCAGACAGGGGTGTGCGCTTCATTGCCACGCTCTTCAGTATAAGTCTTGTAATAAATATCCCCCAAAGTGTCTTCCGCACCAATGGGGGATCGTGGCCTTGGGATTCTCGTCGGGTCACTTTTCTGACCAGCTACGCCAGAGCCACCAGCATCCATACCAGCCGTAGTGGCAGAAACATCTTTTTGCGCCACCTGCGCCTGTACCTTAGAAGCAGACCCCCAGCAACAGATTGTATTTTTGCAGTTTGGGCGGGGGCATCATGCTGCGCAGCTACACTTGAAGCAAAAACCCCTGGTTCCTTGTCTTTCAAAGCCTGGTCAAGGCCGGTAATATGCACAACCTCCGGACCCTGCACTTTATCATGAGCGGTAGTAGCAGCGGTCTCGGTTTCCTCCAAAATTTCCTTTTCAGGAATCACATTGCCCGCAGGCACCTTAGCTCTTTTTTCTACCTCCTTCTCAGGAATGGTCTTCGGAGGGATAATGGTAAATTTGGTCTTCTTGAGCTCCGACTCCTTAGTCTTTTTATGCTCAGGCCCCTTCACCTTCACCTCAGGCTTCTTCAGCGCCTCTGGAGAAGGGAAAAGTGTTAAAAATTGCACTAAGGAAGAAAGCATAAAACATGAAGGTTAAAACGCTAACCTGGTGAGAATTTATAAAGGCTCCGCAACCTACCCTGTTTCCCTATTGGCTGGGTCGCAGCAGCCTTCTGCGCTGGTGTAGTCGCAGCACCAGAAACTTCACGAGATCTCTTCCATTTCACCAACTTAGCAGCTTCCTCCTCAACCTCTTCTTCTTCCTCTTCCTCATGAAGGGACGACGGAGTCGTGCCCGATTCAGGGGCCCTGGAGCCCGCGCTCCCAGAACTCTTCAAAGCAGCAGCCGCGCTGCTCTTCGCCTTCTCACCTATACGTGATAAATCCTCCAGTGAATCACTAGCAATAACATAGTCTTTAAGGTTACGCTGTCGAAAGCGAAGAGTACCTTTTTTAGGGATCTAAGCAGTCACGCGCCCCCCTCCAGCCTTCTTACTAGTCGCGCCGGTGTCAACAGTGACTTTCTTTTTTGTCGTTGCCTTCTTCTTCGTCGGGGCCTTCTTTGGTTTCTCTTCAGGATCTATCCCTAGGTCGCGCAACACACCTGCAAATATGTTAGACCAAGAGCTTGGCTCTTCATTCGACGAGCCCAGAGACTCCTCGCTGGAAAGATAAAGAATTTCCTTCCCAGCAGAAGTCACGCCTCACAAAGGCCTTGGTTTGGGAAGTTGCGCACCTTCGGTTGCAGTGGGAGGACTAGCAAAGATTCCCGCTGGTGGGTATAAGAAGTTGTTCTTAATCTGCTCATACCAGAACACTTCACCATCTCCCAAGGGATGAACTTCCATCGCACCACCAAACGTGGGAAACGCGCTTTGGTAAAGCTGAGCAACTATAGTTAAGAATAACAATCAGGCGCGAGCGTTTCATAAGGAAAAAGATAAATGAAGTATGGAAACATACCTTCCCCTTCAAACATCAAAACAGACACTTCCTTGTTGCGCGCAGGCCACTTATCACTCATGCCGCATCAACTAAAACTTGTTGGCCAAAAACCCTGTTTGGCGTAGCCATTAACCGCATATACCAATCTGCTATCTTCAGAATTGGAAATTCTTCCTTCTCGATCTTATCCGACTCCCGAAAAATCATCGTTATCGGAATAACTTCTTCCCGGATGAAAAAGAACTTCCTTTTCCATTCATGGAAGCTCTTGGGTGGATTTATCAGTATCTTCTTCGCAGCACGTTGACCAAAAGAATAGAATCCCGTGTTCCGGATCAACTGGTAGAAGGCTCTAAACTTTTCAATCGTTGGCTCTAGCCCCTGTGATCTACAAATAAACTCAAAGTGGCGAATCCTAACCATCCCCATCGGAATAAGCTGGGAGATGTGGAAGCCATAGAAGTGTAATATGGAAGCAAAAAATTGAGTCACCGGCAGTCGGAAATTGCCATCGATGAAAAAATCAGCAATTAGGGTAATATAACCCGGTGGTGCATCGGCGGCCGTCTGGCCTTGCCGAGGATACCGTGCATCCCACTCAGCCGGGAACTAGAATCCCCTAACTATCTGCTCAAATAACCCTTAATCCCATTTAAGGACAGGAACTGGACCGGTATCTTCTTCGACAGGAACAATCTCTTCTTCAGCCATTTATGAATAAGAACAGAAGAGATAAGATGAAGATCACAAACCTTCTGGAAAACGCTTGATGGTTATCAAGAAACCTTTGAAGATTATAAGAAGTTTAGAGAGATAGAGAGAGAATTCGAAGGACGAATGTGAATTCTCTCTCTACCCTCGAATATATATACCCATCGCATTTAATGCGATGGGTAACCATGCCAAACGCACTGCGCGCGTATCCAATCAGAGACCGCCACGTAAGGTGGGATTTTCGAAGTGATGGTTACCACGCACGCGTGGGCCTCACTTGCCTGACAGCAGGCGAACCGCTATTGACAGCAAGATAATCGCCTTGTTAGCAGTCAACTCAAGGGTCGTTGTCAACGACATTGCACCAACCTGTCAGGATTCAAAATTCGAGGAGTTTTCCCGCCTAAATTTAAAAGAAACTTCATGACGTAGGTAGCAAGAGCTGCGCCGCATGCATCATCAGTCAATGATCACACACGCCATCTCTAATGTGCAAACAAATAAATAACAAGTTCAAAATGAAGCTCATAGAAACAAAGTCATTCAAAAAGCATGTTTGTTAGCTGCGACGTAGTAATGGCCAAACATTTACACGCGTAAGCTATCAAGAGTTAGAAAGAGCTCAAAAGACCACCCACTTAATTCTTTTTTCTGAGCCCAGAGCTCCAACCATTTACTTCGCGCATGGAAACAGCACTGGACTAGGGGGACTTGAAGGGGTATGGTCCCAAAAAGCCGCGTAAAATAATCAGGTCGCTCGCTGGACCATACTCCTAAGACATCAATCTGATAAACCTACAGACCCCGCGCGGACTACATAGGCACAACCTAAGTCGTGCGCGAGGCCCAAGCAAGGTTGGAGCTCACATTCTACACTTGGCATCTTTAATGAAAGCCCTCGACCCCTTGACCTTGCGCCGGCTGTTTGGATGCACTCCAGGGGTCGCGCGAGGGTAGCGGCGCAGCTTCATTCCAGGAAGGATGAAAGGTACGAGTGGTAGAGAAGTAAGCCAATCAGCGACCAACAGGCTGTATCCTATCGTGCCCCACAATTAACAATCGTGCAGGAGAAAAAAATTACACAAGGACGCCTACGTGGCACCAATCAGGTGGCGGCGACAACTGCCCCATGATCTCCACTCACCTGTTGATGTCAGAGAGACAACAAGGACGACAATCCAGACACGTGGCTCCAATCAAGGTGCGCCAGCACTGACAATCTTCTAGAAACACTAACGGTCATCATAGAAGAGACAAAACGGATATTCCTTGTTGTCGGCTCCAGGCCCAAGGCCCATCAGCCCATCTCCTTCTACACTACTCCGGCTATAAATAGGGACCTTCATGTACAGTTTAAATCATTCTGCTCTCTATTCTCTCACTCTTAACACACACTTATTTCCTCAAAACAAATACTTATTCTCACGCCGGAGAGTGGTTAAGAGGGAAACCCCCATATTCCCCTCTTAACGAGCTTAACGGGGTGTTGATTGTTTTGCAGGAACGACCTCAGCTTTAGCTCAGAAAGGATTAAGAAGATTAACCTCTATGGTTGAAACATAAACTAACTAATAACCCTAAAATTAGGTCCGTGTTTCTTCTGTGGATGTTGGTGGTGATGAATGGTGGAGATGGTGGTGGGTGGTTTAGAGAGGATAAGATGAAGTGGGTGAGGTAGGTGGAGCAAGGGGTAATTTTGTCACTTTACATGGAATTAATGGTGAAAACTAACGGACATCCACTCCAGGGACCATCCGGGTAACAAAAAGTAAACCATAGGGAGCACCATTGTAATTTCCAAACGTTGAGGACTATAGGTTAGCTTTACTAAACCACAGGGACTATCGCGACATTTTACTCTTATTTGCTCGTAGGGTAATTATCAAAATTACCGTACAAATGATCTTGTAGGGTAATTTTGTAAAATGTTCTTGTAGGGTAATTTTGAAACTTGCAGGGTAATTTTGATACACCTGTAGAGTAATTATGATACTCTACAAATTACCCTACAAGATCAAAATTATCTTATAAGATCAAAATTACGATACAAGATCATTTACAAAGTAATTATGATACTCTATAAGATCAAAATTGCCCTACAAAAACATTTTACAAATTTACCATACAAGATCAAAATTACACTAGAAGAACATGAATGGTCAAACATATTATACTACTCCATCCTTTTTTTTTTTTGAACGGCAACCACTCTTTATATATATATATATATATAAAGAGCCTGCAAGAAGCTGAGGGAACAACAAAGGAAAAACGAAAAACAAGCCAAAACAAATTACAACATATCTATAATATCAAACTCCTTCCATTTCTCCCATTTTGGCGTCTTGAGATTTGAACGGTTGCAAATCCAAAGAATGTCAGTGGTTTCAAAAACTTCCACCCAAACAGTTGATATGTCAGTGGTTTCAAAAACTGCTAGCCAAATAGCTGCCACCACTAAAACACACACCACAACCACTACCCTACCACCACCACATAAATCACCACCTGCTGAAAAGCCGAAGACATCTACTGACACATTAGTAGTTGTAATGATAACAGAGGTTGAAACACCAGTTGTTTCAACAGCTGTTTGTCAGCCATCAACCACTGCCCTCACCATTTCAATAATCACCATACAAACCATTGCCACATCACAACCAAAACCCTCTTCACCCAAAAAGCTTTATACAAGGAAAAGGAAATTTCAGAAGAATAATGATGATATACCAGCACCCACTCCTTTATCTTCCACACCTTACAATGTTGTTGAGCCACAACCATCCACTTCACCAACTCTTGTCAAACCAATAAACCCTGCTAACCTTGTATCCATTGCTCAAAGTTATCCACTAGAACTGGAAGCTGTAAAGGACGAGATGAGACAATTCTATACTGAGGATGATCCTACAAAAAGAAAATTTCCTTCACTCATGGGCTTCAGTGTAACACCTGTGCCTCCACGGCCATCAAACAAATACCAAACCAATGAAATATTATATTTCATACTTGGGATTTGTAAAAATATGTGTATCGTTTACACATATCAACTCTTGTTCGATTTCAAACTCTAAATCGCTTTCTGGAAGGTTATACGCGCACTAATGCGTAGATATAACCAGTTTAATGCAACAAACCCTCCGGAATAGTGACATAGTCTTAACAAACCTTAAATAACCTTTACATAACTTAGAAATAAGTTTTGAAGGCTTTGGTATGACAAAAACAAGCTAATTCGCTTACAGGGACTAAACTTGACAAACTGCGAAAGTATGCCAATTTGAACTGTAACAGACATTCCGAAGCATGACCATAAGTTAAACATACCATAAATATCCTTCACATAGCTTAGAAATAGGCTTTGAGGTGTTCGGTGTGCTAAAATAAACTTTTGTGTCATTCAGGGACTAAAAGTGTCAAAAAGTGCACAAGTTTGCATTTTCGCGCATAACTTACGTTCTGAATACATCCGGACATCCAAAACTTTATGTAAGCATGACTATATTATGCTTTAGTGTTTGGCTTGCCAAAAATCCATTCGTTGCGTCATTTGGATCGTTTTTCGCGCTTATGCGCATTCCGTCGTAATTAAGCGAACATCGCGTTCGTACGGCCAAATGAACCAATGTCCGGCATATTTTTGAGCATGTTTCATGTCCACAATGTTTAGGCAACATTTTAGGGCCTTAAAGTTGGCTTTACGGGCCTTAGAAGTGTCGGAAATGGCCTTAAACACGTGCAGGGACTGAAACTGTAATTTCTGAAACTTATTGTTGATCTGTGACTACTAGGCGGCCCGCCTCAGTTCCTGAGCATCCTCAGGCGGCCCGCGAGGCCCCTTCTGACCAGATTAATCGAATCTAACAGCAGTTTCCAGCTGTTTCGTTCACAACCACACATTCTCTTTCGCTTAGTCAGCTGATAAGGATCACTTTTAGCCACCATGAGTTTCCGACAAGTGTACGCCTTGGATCATGGCACGTTTTCCATCAAACGATCCTAACGGTGGACCGAAAACTATATTTACCCATCCACCCCCATTGCTAAACTTACAAGAATTCTGATTTGAGAAACTCTAAGTTGAAACCATTGTTTCATACCTGAGATTCTTGGATCGGGATTAGCATTCGGGGACCCTGGGTAAGTATTCTTTCGTTCTTTTCCTTATTTTACTGCTTTTTGAGTCAGAAAGTCAAACTTTGTTTGACTTTCAGCGTTGACCAGCTTATGGTCAATGCGAAGTTCGTAGGAACTTCGCAACGTGAGTGTAATCACGTTGGTTATAGTCCCTTGGGACTATGCCTACTGATTACCACGTTGTCTAGGGTCGTAGGGTAAGCGATCTGATAAATCGCTTATACCTCGAACCCGACCCATTTGGTCGATCATTAGGATCCGACCAAATACATTAGGTGACCATAGTAGGTAGGGAATAACCTTCCGAGGTTATACCCTATGGTCACATCGTTTAAGTAGTTGTATGATAGGTAGTTTATATGCCTTAGGTAAATTACCAGAATACCCTTTTCATGTATAATTGGTAATTAAGCATATGTAACCTAAACCTTTGTCACATAACTGATTATGTAACATGTTTAGGCATATAACACTTGTCATAGGGCTAGTTAGGCGGTCCGAACGCGTTTCACGCGCACGACGCGTTAAAGTAGCATATGTTACCTTAATGGGTCGCGATGGGTCGAAAGCACTTAGGTTTGGTTTCATTGTAGTATGTAGGCCTTGTTAAACCATATCATATGAGTTCCAACACTCATTTGGTTTACCAAGCCTCATCCTATCCGATCTCCCGATTTAAGTCCGGTTTATTTATATAGTTTTAGATTGCCGACTGATTCCGTGCTCTCTCTAGCTTTGTTTGGTTGTTGTTCAAGACCTCCAAGCATTCTCAGGCGAGTACATTATTCCCCTATTTTACTGCTTTCAATTGTTTTGGGGTGACTCATATGTGCTAAATGTTTTCGATGTTATAACGATGGTTTCAAAAACAATTAAGACGATTTATACAAAACTAATAACGATTTCAATAAAGTGAACAAACTTGTTGGTTGTAGTTACATAACAAATGACATTCATTAGCAATGATCAAGCCGACCAGTATTAGGTTATGGTACCATAGGATCTGACAAGTCCCGTTATTTACTACACCCGTAGTTATGTGTGGGTGTTGTGGGTAGCGACTGAATCTGTAATTGTTAATTTACTCTTTGGTAAGGGTTTATTAATGCGAGATGTTAATCTATCCTTTGGTAAGGGTTTATTAATGCGAGATGTTAATCTATCCTTTGGTAAGGGTTTATTAATTCGAATTGTTAATCTATCCTTTGGTAAGGGTTTATTAATGCGAGTCAAGAAGGTTTGAATGTTATTAGCGAGACGACCATTTAAGTAGTTTCACGACCTAAAACGAATTAAACGATTGGGTAAACGATTGGTTTTCATACGATGTTTTAACGATTGGGTAAACGATTGGCTTCAAAGCGATATACGATTGGGTTTTGGTTACATAATACATGATTTACATTGGGCATGAACATTACTTTGGTGGTTTGGTTTGGATTAAGTGATTAAGTAACAATGTGTGTGGAATATGATACAAGCATGGTGGATACGCCACTGGTACTTCCTATATATAAGTGTTTGTATGGTATTACATATTGTAGCGTTATTTAAATCATTTCAGTTTGAGACATAGAACATTTTATACAAGTAACATACTTTTCACAAGACATTTATTTACAAACAACTTATCTTATACAAACTCATTTTACATGGTTATTCATTTAATCATGCATTATTCTCTTATTTATACATATCACCTAAACTTATTATTTTTCAAATGATTTACAAAGACAAAGCAAATTACAAGGTTCATGACTAAACATTTTCTTAAACAGAAGTCATGAATCTTATTTTCACAAAACCTATGTACTCGCCAGCATTTCTTTGCTGACCTCGTTTTTGTAACAACTGTGCTTGTAATCACTATGAACAGTTCTATTATCAATAAAACGATGTTATTTGATCCCAATGTTTGTTTGATTGTGTTTTACATTTTTCATGTTTTGACTTTTGTTCAATTCCAAACTCTACATCACTTTCTGGAGAGTTATACGCAAACTAGTGCGTAACCGTACTCAGTTTAATGCGAGAAATACTCTGGAACATCAACATATACTCAACATACCTTAAATAACCTTTACATAACTTAGAAATAAGTTTTGAAGGCTTTGGTATGGCAAAAACAAGTTAATTCGCTTACAAGGACTAAACTTGACAAACTGCGAAAGTATGACGATTCGTACTGGAACAGACATTCCGGAACATAACCATAAGTTAAACACACCTTAAATATCCTTTACATAGCTTAGAAATAGGCTTTGAGGGGTTCGGTGTGCTAAAATAAACTTTTGGGACATTCAGGGACTAAAAGTGTCAAAAAGTGCACAAGTTTGCATTTTCGCGCATAACTTACGTTCTGAATACATCTGGACATCCAAAAATTTATGTAAGCATGACTATATTATATTTTAGTGTTCGCCATAAGAAAAATCCATTCGTCGCGTCATTTGGATCGTTTTTCGCGCTTATGCGCATTCCGTCGTAATTAACCGAACATCGCGACCGTACGGCCAAACGAACCGACATCCGAGATATTTTTGAACACATTTTAAGTTCCCTATACTTTAACTTCATTTTAGAGCTTTGAAATGGGGTTAACGGGCCTTAAACGTGTCGAAAATGGGCTGAATGCATGACAGGGACCAAAAGTGTAAATCTGCCAAACTTAGGCCTAGCGGTGCGCTACACTTTTAGCGTAGCGGTGCGCTAGCCTTGCACTGATCAGATTCAATGTTTCAAATTACAAGTTGCAACTAATTGATTCTTAACCACATGTTTTAAGTTGATGTGTCACTAAGATAAGGAGCATATGTGGCTCCATAACTTTCCGACAAGTGTTCGGACGAGATCATTTCCCCTTTTCCAAGAAACGATCTCAACGGTGGACCGAAAACTATAAATACCCCACCCCCCTTTGTTCATAATCACTAGAAATTTGAATTGAGAAACTCTAAGTTGAAACATTAGTTTCATACCTGAGATTTTCGAATCAAGTTTAGCATTCGGGGACCCTTCGTATGTATTCTTTCGTTCTTTTCCTTATTTTTACTGCTTTTCGAGTCAGAAAGTCAAACTTTGTTTGACTTTCAGCGTTGACCAGTAATGGTCAATGCGAAGTTCGGTTGAACTTCGCAACGTGATTGTAATCACGATGGTCATAGTCCCTTAGGACTATGCCTACTGATTACCACGTTGTCTAGGGTCGTAGGGTAGGCGATCTAATAAATCGCCTATGCCTTCGAACCCGACCCAGTTTGGTCGATCATTAGGATCCGACCAAATACATTAGGTGACCATAGTGTAGGGAATAACCTTCTGAGGTTATACCTTATGGTCACATCGTTTAAGTAGTTGTATGATAGGTAGTTTATATGCCTTAGGTAAATTACCAGAATACCCTTTTCATACATAATTGGTAATTTAGCATATGTAACCTAAACTTTTGTCACGTAACTGATTATGTAACATGTTTAGGCATATAATACTTGTCATAGGACTAGTTAGGCGGTTCAAACGCGTTTCACGCGCACGACGCGTTAAAGTAGCATAAGCTTCCTAAACGGGTCGTAATGGGTCAATAAGACTAAGGTTAAGTTTCATTTAGTATGTAGGCTTTGTTAAACCATATCATATGAGTTCCTACACTCATTTGGTTTACAAACCCTAATGCTACCCAGTCTTCCGATTAAGGTCCGGTTATTAACATAGTTACCTATACTAGGTGCCGTTTGATTCCGAGATCTCTAGCATTTCTTGGTGATTATCTTTAGACATCTGAGCAATCTCAAGTGAGTACATAGACCCCTCTTTTACTGTTTTCCAAACTGTTTTGGGGTGGAACACATGTGCCTACTTGTTACTTTCATGCTTTCCTGTTTTCACATCATATACCTGCTATGTTCGTTAGTACATTATAGTACATGATTTCATTTCATCTTATGCTAGGTGTGCCCATTGTGTGCATTACTTAGTACATTGTTTTACATGACATTTCCTGCTAGGTGTGCCCATTGTGTGCATTACTTAGTACATTGTTTTACATGACATTTCCTGCTAGGTGTGCCCATTGTGTGCATTACTTAGTACATCGTTTTACATGACATTTCACGCTATGTATGTTCATTTGATTACATACTTAGTGCATTGTTTTCACATGTTTACATTTTGGTATGACATTTGGTTTGTTTACATGGGACAATACATTCATTAACATTAGCTACGCCGTTCGTTAGTAGGTAGTGGTACCATAGGAATTGACAACTCCCGTTCCGGACATCCCAGGGAAAGGGGACAGAAAGGAATGACCGAATTCGATGATATAAGACAGATAGACCTTTAATTTGTTTAAAGGGTTTATCACCACAGTCACAAGGCTTGGATGTATGCATTTTCACAATACCGCATAAATGTTCATATTGAATAGTTGCATGCATTTACACAAAACATAGCTTTGATTTAAACCAAGTTTTACTTCAATACTTTGTTTTTGTGCATATGGTTTAGTTTGAGACATTTCACTTGCCATACATGACATTTTGACATAGACATTTGACATGGATATTTGACATAGACATTTGACATGGATATTTGACATAGACATTTGACATGGATATTCGACATAGACATTTGACATGGATATTTGACATAGACATTTTGACATGATTTACATTTGACACAATACATTTTGACAATTGGTTTAAACATAGACTTCTTTCATTGGTTGGTTTGGTTTGATTAAGTGATTAAGTAACGATACGTGTGTAATATGATACAATCATGGTGGATACGCCGCTGGTACTTCCTATATATAAGTGTTTGTATGGTATTATATATCGTAGCGTTATTTGAATCATTTCAGTTTGAGACATAGAACATCTTATACAAATAACATACTTTTCACAAGACATTGATTTACAAACAACTTATCTTATACAAACACATTTTTACATGGTCATTTATTTAACCTGACATTTACTTATACATATCATCTGATCTTATTATTTCCAAATGATTTACAAGACAAAGCAAATTTCAAGGTTCATGACTAAACATTTTATTAAACATAAGTCATGAATCCTATTTTCACAAACCTATGTATCTCACAGGCATTTTTATGCTGACGTACCTATTTTCACATGTGTTTTCAGGTGCTTTTCCGTAAGATGTTGATCATGATACTAGGGCGGACTTGTGCCTTAGAGACTTTAAAAGAATATAGACTATGTTTAATTATGTTCTGAACTCCTTAATTTACTGTTTGAAACAATGTAACACCTTTGTTTATAAATAAAATACAACTTTGTATGCCATGGTTATGAAACAATTAATTCTGTCGCGACACGCCCCGATGTTTCCGCCGCGATTTGTTGTTTTACGCGGTCGGGGTGTGACAGAAGAGTTGGTATCAGAGCCAATGGTTATAGGGAATTAGGTTATTAGTAATGCTTTGACCTAGACTATAACTTTTCTAGGAACCTAACACGAGTTATCTTGTGTTTAGATCTTAAAACATGTACATCACCTATCCTTAGGTGATTATCAAAACAAAGAACCAAAATTTTCCGAATCAATTTTTGAAAAACAATCATCTGTTTTTGAATAAATTTTTACAAGGTTTTGAACCCTCAATTGTAAGGTTTTGAACCCTCTGTTATATGGTTTTGAACCCTTTTCAGTATTGGTCTTTGGCCTTGTGCCTTCTAATTTTCAAAATCCCGTCAAACGTTTTGGGTTTTAAATAATGTGAACATGTGCAAACTGGAAGGGTGAATGCCTGTATTCTGGGTTTTCTGTCTAGGCAAGCACTTCGTATACATCTCAACCAGACGCGAGACCAGTTGTGCTTACCTGGGAATTCTTGGAGTGAGTGTTCACTTATAGGCGAGCATGTCTTCGCTAATACATTATTTTGACCCATTTACTTTGATTAGTCACTGTGTGTCGTTTGTTTGCTTTGTGATACGAACGAATGACCACCATCTATGCTGTTTGCAATTCTTGTTTTTATCATCTCATTCTTTTCATCCAATCGACCTCACGCCTATGCAACTCGGAAGCTTCGACGTTATTGTGGGAATGGATTGGTTATCCAAGCATCACGCAGAGATAGTTTGTTCTAAGAAGATTGTTCGTGTGCCGCTTTCGACAGGCGAGATCCTGCAGGTTCAAGGTGAGAAGCCTACCGGTGGTCTCAAACTCATGTCTTGTTTTAAAGCTCGGAAGTATCTGCAGAAGAACTATGTGGCTTTCTTAGCACATGTTACAGAAGATAAAGGCAAGGGTAAGTCTATTTCAGATATTCCTGTCGTTCGGGATTATTCTGAAGTGTTCCCTGAAGATTTACCTGGTCTACCTCCAGCACGCCAAGTCGAGTTCCGTATTGATCTCGTACCTGGTGCAAATCCCATTGCCAGAGCTCCATATCGTCTTGCACCGTCTGATATGCAAGAGTTGTCCAAACAGCTTCAGGAGCTCTCTGACAAAGGTTTTATACGTCCTAGTTTTTCACCTTGGGGTGCTCCCGTTCTTTTTGTAAAGAAGAAGGATGGATCCTTTAGGATGTGTATCGATTATCGTGAGCTTAACAAGCTTACCATCAAGAATCGATATCCCCTACCTCGCATCGATGATCTCTTTGATCAGTTACAAGGCGCTTCTTATTTTTCGAAGATTGATCTGCGTTCCGGATATCATCAACTTCGGGTGCAAGAAGAAGACATTCCGAAGACAGCGTTCCGTACTCGTTATAGGCATTATGAATTCACAGTCATGCCATTCGGTTTGACTAATGCTCCTGCTGTTTTCATGGACTTAATGAATAGGGTCTGCAAACCTTATTTGGATCAGTTCGTCATTGTTTTTATCGATGACATCTTGATTTACTCTAAGACGCGAGCTGATCACGAGCAGCATCTTCGTCTTACCCTTGAACTCCTAAAGAAAGAGCAACTTTTTGCAAAATTCTCCAAGTGCGAATTTTGGCTTAAAGAAGTTCAATTTTTGGGGCATGTTATCAACGAACGAGGTATTCATGTAGATCCCTCCAAGATCAGTGCGATTAAGGATTGGGATACGCCTACTACTCCTACTGAAGTTCGTTCTTTTCTTGGTCTAGCGGGTTATTATCGCCGCTTCATTGAAAACTTCTCTAAGATTGCAGTTCCTCTAACTGCTCTAACTCAGAAGAAAATGCCCTTTTACTGGGGATTCAAACAAGAGGAAGCTTTTCAACACCTGAAGCAGAAGCTTTGCGATGCGCCTGTTCTATCATTGCCTGAGGGTGATGATGATTTTGTTGTGTATTGTGATGCATCGAAATTGGGTCTTGGCTGTGTTCTTATGCAAAGGAACAAAGTCATAGCCTATGCATCAAGACAATTGAAGATACATGAGAAGAACTACACCACTCATGATCTTGAGTTGGGTGCAGTTGTTTTCGCTCTAAAGATCTGGAGACACTATTTGTATGGTACAAAATGTGTGGTTTTCACTGACCACAAAAGTCTTCAGCATATCTTCAACCAGAAAGAACTCAACATGAGACAACGACGTTGGGTTGAGCTTTTAAACGACTATGACTGCGAAATTCGCTACCATCCTGGTAAGGCGAATGTCGTAGCTGATGCATTGAATCGCAAGGAACGTACTAAGCTTCATTGTGTACGTGTTCAATCTGTTATTCAAGCTCGATCCGATATTCAAGCACGCATTACTCAAGCTCAACAATCTTGTGTTTCACAAGGATTGATGGATAAGGAATTTCCCTATCACATAACGCCTGCTTTGGAACTGAAGGACAATGGATCATATTACTTCATGGACCGTTTGTGGGTCCCAAGCCAGGATGATCTTCGTACCTTGCTTATGGATGAAGCCCATAAGTCACGTTATTCTATTCATCCGGGCTCAGATAAAATGTATAAGGATCTTCGTATTCACTATTGGTGGCCTGGTATGAAGAAAGACATTGCCTTATACGTATCAAAATGCCTTACTTGTCTTAAGGTTAAGGCTGAACATCAGCGTCCATCTGGTTTATTGGAGCAACCAGAGATTCCAGTTTGGAAATGGGAAAACATTACTATGGATCTTGTTACCAAACTCCCGCGCACAAAGAAAGGTCATGATGCCATCTGGGTAGTCGTTGATCGTCTTACAAAGTCAGCACATTTCTTGCCAATCCGTGAGGATTTTCCTGCTGACAGACTTGCTCAAATCTATGTAGATGAAATTGTGGCTCGACATGGTGTTCCTTTGAACATCATTTCTGACAGAGATGCTCGTTTCACTTCTCATTTTTGGAGAACCATGCAATCTGCTATGGGGACCCAACTTAATCTGAGCACAGCTTATCATCCGCAAACGGATGGTCAATCTGAGAGAACAATCCAGACTCTGGAGGATATGCTAAGAGCTTGTGTGATCGATTTTGGTGGTAGCTGGGATTCACATCTTAAATTGATTGAATTCTCCTACAACAACAGTTATCACACTAGCATCAAAATGGCTCCTTTCGAGGCTCTCTATGGTCGAAAATGTCGTTCACCAGTCTGCTGGAATGAGATTGGCGAGGCTCAACTTACTGGACCTGCCCTCATTTTAGAGACAACTGACAAGGTCAAGAAAGTTCGTGATAACCTTCAGGCAGCTAGAAGCCGTCAGAAGATTTACGCGGATCCAAAACGCAAAGCCTTGGAATTTCAAGTCGGTGATCGGGTATTACTTAAGGTCTCACCTTGGAAAGGTGTGATCAGATTTGGAAAGAAAGGAAAACTTGCACCTAGATATGTTGGACCATTCAAGATCGTCGAAAGAATCGGAAAGGTAGCCTACAGACTTGAGTTACCTCCTGAACTGGGAAATGTTCATCCAACTTTTCACGTGTCCAATCTCAAGAAGTGTACAGCTGATGAGAATTTCTCCATACCGCTTGACGAAATTCGTGTTGGCACAACACTGAAATTTGTTGAGAAACCAGTGGAAATCATGGAACGTGAAGTCAAGTGGCTTAAACGCAAGCGCATTCCTTTGGTCAAAGTTCGCTGGGAAGCTAAACGTGGACCTGAGTTTACTTGGGAACGCGAAGATCAAATGAAAGCGAAATATCCACATCTTTTTACACGAGTTTCCTCTAAATAAATTTCGGGACGAAATTTCCACAAGTAGGGGAGACTGTAACAACTGTGCTTGTAATCACTATGAACAGTTCTATTATCAATAAAACTATGTTATTTGATCCCAATGTTTGTTTGATTGTGTTTTACATTTTTCATGTTTTGACTTTTGTTCAATTCCAAACTCTACATCACTTTCTGGAGAGTTATACGCAAACTAGTGCGTAACCGTACTCAGTTTAATGCGAGAAATACTCTGGAACATCAACATATACTCAACATACCTTAAATAACCTTTACATAACTTAGAAATAAGTTTTGAAGGCTTTGGTATGGCAAAAACAAGTTAATTCGCTTACAGGGACTAAACTTGACAAACTGCGAAAGTATGACGATTCGTACTGGAACAGACATTCCGGAACATAACCATAAGTTAAACACACCTTAAATATCCTTTACATAGCTTAGAAATAGGCTTTGAGGGGTTCGGTGTGCTAAAATAAACTTTTGGGACATTCAGGGACTAAAAGTGTCAAAAAGTGCACAAGTTTGCATTTTCGCGCATAACTTACGTTCTGAATACATCTGGACATCCAAAAATTTATGTAAGCATGACTATATTATATTTTAGTGTTCGCCATAAGAAAAATCCATTCGTCGCGTCATTTGGATCGTTTTTCGCGCTTATGCGCATTCCGTCGTAATTAACCGAACATCGCGACCGTACGGCCAAACGAACCGACATCCGAGATATTTTTGAACACATTTTAAGTTCCCTATACTTTAACTTCATTTTATAGCTTTGAAATGGGGTTAACGGGCCTTAAACGTGTCGAAAATGGGCTGAATGTATGACAGGGACCAAAAGTGTAAATCTGCCAAACTTAGGCCTAGCGGTGCGCTACACTTTTAGCGTAGCGGTGCGCTAGCCTTGCACTGATCAGATTCAATGTTTCAAATTACAAGTTGCAACTAATTGATTCTTAACCACATGTTTTAAGTTGATGTGTCACTAAGATAAGGAGCATATGTGGCTCCATAACTTTCCGACAAGTGTTCGGACGAGATCATTTCCCCTTTTCCAAGAAACGATCTCAACGGTGGACCGAAAACTATAAATACCCCACCCCCCTTTGTTCATAATCACTAGAAATTTGAATTGAGAAACTCTAAGTTGAAACATTAGTTTCATACCTGAGATTTTCGAATCAAGTTTAGCATTCGGGGACCCTTCG
The DNA here is from genome assembly GCA_030545235.1 of Helianthus tuberosus. Classification (NCBI taxonomy): domain Eukaryota; kingdom Viridiplantae; phylum Streptophyta; class Magnoliopsida; order Asterales; family Asteraceae; genus Helianthus; species Helianthus tuberosus. Next base: position 9,774 of record JARYGA010050602.1, on the reverse strand, counting down.
TATGTATTCTTTCGTTCTTTTCCTTATTTTTACTGCTTTTCGAGTCAGAAAGTCAAACTTTGTTTGACTTTCAGCGTTGACCAGTAATGGTCAATGCGAAGTTCGGTTGAACTTCGCAACGTGATTGTAATCACGATGGTCATAGTCCCTTAGGACTATGCCTACTGATTACCACGTTGTCTAGGGTCGTAGGGTAGGCGATCTAATAAATCGCCTATGCCTTCGAACCCGACCCAGTTTGGTCGATCATTAGGATCCGACCAAATACATTAGGTGACCATAGTGTAGGGAATAACCTTCCGAGGTTATACCCTATGGTCACATCGTTTAAGTAGTTGTATGATAGGTAGTTTATATGCCTTAGGTAAATTACCAGAATACCCTTTTCATACATAATTGGTAATTTAGCATATGTAACCTAAACTTTTGTCACGTAACTGATTATGTAACATGTTTAGGCATATAATACTTGTCATAGGACTAGTTAGGCGGTTCAAACGCGTTTCACGCGCACGACGCGTTAAAGTAGCATAAGCTTCCTAAACGGGTCGTAATGGGTCAATAAGACTAAGGTTAAGTTTCATTTAGTATGTAGGCTTTGTTAAACCATATCATATGAGTTCCTACACTCATTTGGTTTACAAACCCTAATGCTACCCAGTCTTCCGATTAAGGTCCGGTTATTAACATAGTTACCTATACTAGGTGCCGTTTGATTCCGAGATCTCTAGCATTTCTTGGTGATTATCTTTAGACATCTGAGCAATCTCAAGTGAGTACATAGACCCCTCTTTTACTGTTTTCCAAACTGTTTTGGGGTGGAACACATGTGCCTACTTGTTACTTTCATGCTTTCCTGTTTTCACATCATATACCTGCTATGTTCGTTAGTACATTATAGTACATGATTTCATTTCATCTTATGCTAGGTGTGCCCATTGTGTGCATTACTTAGTACATTTTTTTACATGACATTTCCTGCTAGGTGTGCCCATTGTGTGCATTACTTAGTACATTGTTTTACATGACATTTCCTGCTAGGTGTGCCCATTGTGTGCATTACTTAGTACATCGTTTTACATGACATTTCACGCTATGTATGTTCATTTGATTACATACTTAGTGCATTGTTTTCACATGTTTACATTTTGGTATGACATTTGGTTTGTTTACATGGGACAATACATTCATTAACATTAGCTACGCCGTTCGTTAGTAGGTAGTGGTACCATAGGAATTGACAACTCCCGTTCCGGACATCCCAGGGAAAGGGGACATAAAGGAATGACCGAATTCGATGATATAAGACAGATAGACCTTTAATTTGTTTAAAGGGTTTATCACCACAGTCACAAGGCTTGGATGTATGCATTTTCACAATACCGCATAAATGTTCATATTGAATAGTTGCATGCATTTACACAAAACATAGCTTTGATTTAAACCAAGTTTTACTTCAATACTTTGTTTTTGTGCATATGGTTTAGTTTGAGACATTTCACTTGCCATACATGACATTTTGACATAGACATTTGACATGGATATTTGACATAGACATTTGACATGGATATTTGACATAGACATTTGACATGGATATTCGACATAGACATTTGACATGGATATTTGACATAGACATTTTGACATGATTTACATTTGACACAATACATTTTGACAATTGGTTTAAACATAGACTTCTTTCATTGGTTGGTTTGGTTTGATTAAGTGATTAAGTAACGATACGTGTGTAATATGATACAATCATGGTGGATACGCCGCTGGTACTTCCTATATATAAGTGTTTGTATGGTATTATATATCGTAGCGTTATTTGAATCATTTCAGTTTGAGACATAGAACATCTTATACAAATAACATACTTTTCACAAGACATTGATTTACAAACAACTTATCTTATACAAACACATTTTTACATGGTCATTTATTTAACCTGACATTTACTTATACATATCATCTGATCTTATTATTTCCAAATGATTTACAAGACAAAGCAAATTTCAAGGTTCATGACTAAACATTTTATTAAACATAAGTCATGAATCCTATTTTCACAAACCTATGTATCTCACAGGCATTTTTATGCTGACGTACCTATTTTCACATGTGTTTTCAGGTGCTTTTCCGTAAGATGTTGATCATGATACTAGGGCGGACTTGTTCCTTAGAGACTTTAAAAGAATATAGACTATGTTTAATTATGTTCTGAACTCCTTAATTTACTGTTTGAAACAATGTAACACCTTTGTTTATAAATAAAATACAACTTTGTATGCCATGGTTATGAAACAATTAATTCTGTCGCGACACGCCCCGATGTTTCCGCCGCGATTTGTTGTTTTACGCGGTCGGGGTGTGACAGTTTTCACATATGTTTCAGGTATTGTTGAATGATATCGATTGATAAGATGCATGCTCACATAGGACTGGACAAGGCCTTAGTGACTCAATAACAATGATAGACTATGTTTAATTTGTGTATTTAGATTTCCAGACGATGTAATTATTCAATGTTTAATAAAACGAAACACTTTTTGGTATCCATGGTTATGAAACATTAATTCTGTTGCAACACGCCCCGATGTTTCCGCCGCGATTTGTTGTTTTACGCGGTCGGGGTGTGACAGAAAAGATGGTATCAGAACCAATGGTTATAGGGAATTAGGTTATTAGTAATGCTTTGACCTAGTCTATAACCTTCTTAGGACCCTAACGCGAGTTTACTTGCGTTTAGTCATAAAACAATACCGTCACCTATCCTTAGGCGACGACCACAACAAGAACATAAATTTCAAAACCGCTTTGAAAACTAATCATCTGTTCTAGGATGATTGATTACTAGGTTTTGAACTCTCTATTATATGGTTTTGAACCCCTTTGAGTTTTCAAAACTTCGTCAAGGTTTTGGGTTTTAAATAATGTGAACACGTGCAAACTGGAAGGGTGAATGCCTGTATTCTGGGTTTTCTGTCTAGGCAAGCACTTCGTATACATCTCATCAGACGCGAGACCAGTTGTGCTTACCTGGGAATTCTTGGGATGAGTGTTCACTTATAGGCGAGCATGTCTTCGCGATACATTATTTTTGACCTATTTACTTTGATAGTCACCATCTCATTTGTTTGCCTTAGGTAACAAACAAATGATCGCAATTTTCATGCGTTATCATTCTGTTTTGATTGTCCAATAACCTTTCACCTGTTTCTCCCTATGCCTTTCTTTTTCTTCAAAAATGTCTCTTCATCACGATGACGCCCAAATATCTGAGCAAGCAGCCAAATTCGCTCAGCGAATAGGCGAAGTAGTCCTGAAGACTGTTGAATTAGCTACTGCCATGTATCATCTCCAGGATGAAGCCACTCAAGAGTCACCAAGACAGGCAGGACCTAGTCAGGCGACAACACCATCAGCCAATAAACCAATCGAGGAATCAAAGACCATGGATGAACGATCCCCTAAGAAGTCAAAGAAGCGAAAGGCTTCTCAGAACTTCGCCATGGTCGCTCACAATGGTAAAGCAGTCCCCAACCAACCAGCTCAACCCCCTGCTAGGTGTGTATGGCTTTTCCTATGATACCTACATCAAGGAACTATGTACCTTACAAACTACTCTTGTGATTTCTCTCTTTCAAATGATTGCTCATGATTCCCTCGAAAATTTTAAGTACTCGTTTCACTCTAAGAAACAAAGTACAGAAAATTAAGTGACATTATGAGTAATCGTGCTTTTCGCACATCTGTGCCTTTAAATCCTTGGTTAGATAACCAAGGGTATTTTCAAATCTCATACCCATTACGTTTTGATTTTTCAACATACACAGTACCAGTATTTCAAAACAATCTTCATGATCTCAAAACATTTCATATAGTTTGAAAACAATTTTTCTAGATGCATTGTCTATGTTATTTCAAAAACATTGGCCATGTTATCAAAACCAACCTTTCTAATTTCAAAATATTTCATATAGTCTGAAGACAATATTAACACAATACATTTTCTGATCAAGTGCATGATTTCGAAAAGCATCATTCATGTCTTTCAAAAAAAACCTTATACATAATTTCAAAATTCATCTCGCATGATTTTAAAACATTTTTGTAAATATATCTACCTAATACACCTACTTTATGATTTCAAAAAGTATTATATATAAGGTTTCAAAAACGTTAAACACATTTTTCTTAAAAGAACCCCATGCATAGTTTTCAAAAATATTTTCCTCATACATTGACTTAACCTTCAAAATTCTGCTTCATATGTCGCCTTGACATATCAAGCATCTCAACTTCATAAGCATTTTACATCATGTTTTGACCTAAGCACATCCAGTGCAAGGTTTCAAAACATCTTCAACTTCTAAAATTCATATGGGATCTTTTTATCTTTACAATTAGATCCTTGTGGATGATTATCGTTCAAATCAGAGTCCTTAATTGGATTCCTTATGTACCTTAATTCGAATACTTCGGTTCCTAGTAATCGAAATCGAATTTTCTTTTTGAATCTTTCTATCTTTATAGTTGGATTCTTGATAACGTTTAAAGTACCAAATGAAATCCACGGAATGGATTCCTAGTGTGCTTTAAATGCATGTACGCAATTTACAAGACAAATTAACGAACAATTTTGTGGTTATGTGATATGTGTTTATGTGTTCTCCTCTATGATTTTGTGTGATCCGATTTTCAAATCCTCATAGAATCTTTCATGTTTTCATATGAGAGATTCATAGTAGGATATTCAAAAGGTACTACCTTAAATCCTTATGGGCTTCTACCTGGTAGTTAAGACCCTTGGGTTATATAGTACCACTCTGTGATTCATAAGAGATCCTTTTAGTGGTCTAGTCTAAAAGATTGATTCACAATTTGGTTAAAGAACGACATCTAGTGATGTAGCTGGACAGACTCCTTGATAGTCTATTTAGATCATTTATTGATTTAATTAAAAGGACTCTATGGCGGTCTAGTCATACTCATCACAGGATTGTTCATCTGGTTTTACCCGACACATTATAAAATAGACTGTGTGAACTGTGCAAGGAATTGTCTAATTATGGACGCGTACATAATTATGAAATTTAGTGCACAGAAACCCAGTAGGATTTATTATGTGTAAGAACCGATAGTGACAACAATAACAAAATGAGAACGATGTAATGGAGGTATGGTGGACGCACCAATGACGCTTCATATACTTGTATATAAGTATCCCTCTTACATTGCAAACATGATGTTATTAAAGTTACTAGAAGTTCAGAACCCTAACCAATGTTGTTTGATCTTTTCAACTTCATATTTTCAAGCTCTCACAAGTTTCCTCTAAATAAATTTCGGGACGAAATTTCCTAAAGTAGGGGAGACTGTAACACCTGTGCCTCCACGGCCATCAAACAAATACCAAACCAATGAAATATTATATTTCATACTTGGGATTTGTAAAAATATGTGTATCGTTTACACATATCAACTCTTGTTCGATTTCAAACTCTAAATCGCTTTCTGAAAGGTTATACGCGCACTAATGCGTAGATATAACCAGTTTAATGCAACAAACCCTCCGGAATAGTGACATAGGCTTAACATACCTTAAATAACCTTTACATAACTTAGAAATAAGTTTTGAAGGCTTTGGTATGACAAAAACAAGCTAATTCGCTTACAGGGACTAAACTTGACAAACTGCGAAAGTATGCCAATTTGAACTGTAACAGACATTCCGAAGCATGACCATAAGTTAAACATACCATAAATATCCTTCACATAGCTTAGAAATAGGCTTTGAGGTGTTCGGTATGCTAAAATAAACTTTTGTGTCATTCAGGGACTAAAAGTGTCAAAAAGTGCACAAGTTTGCATTTTCGCGCATAACTTACGTTCTGAATACATCCGGACATCCAAAAATTTATGTAAGCATGACTATATTATGCTTTAGTGTTTGGCTTGCCAAAAATCCATTCGTTGCGTCATTTGGATCGTTTTTCGCGCTTATGCGCATTCCGTCGTAATTAAGCGAACATCGCGTTCGTACGGCCAAACGAACCAATGTCCGGCATATTTTTGAGCATGTTTCATGTCCACAATGTTTAGGCAACATTTTAGGGCCTTAAATTTGGCTTTACGGGCCTTAGAAGTGTCGGAAATGGCCTTAAACACGTGCAGGGACTGAAACTGTAATTTCTGAAACTTATTGCTGATCTGTGACTGCTAGGCGGCCCGCCTCAGTTCCTGAGCATCCTCAGGCGGCCCGCGAGGCCCCTTCTGACCAGATTAATCGAATCTAACAGCAGTTTCCAGCTATTTCGTTCACAACCACACATTCTCTTTCGCTTAGTCAGCTGATAAGGATCACTTTTAGCCACCATGAGTTTCCGACAAGTGTACGCCTTGGATCATGGCACGTTTTCCATCAAACGATCCTAACGGTGGACCGAAAACTATATATACCCATCCACCCCCATTGCTAAACTTACAAGAATTCTGATTTGAGAAACTCTAAGTTGAAACCATTGTTTCATACCTGAGATTCTTGGATCGGGATTAGCATTCGGGGACCCTGGGTAAGTATTCTTTCGTTCTTTTCCTTATTTTACTGCTTTTCGAGTCAGAAAGTCAAACTTTGTTTGACTTTCAGCGTTGACCAGCTTATGGTCAATGCGAAGTTCGTAGGAACTTCGCAACGTGAGTGTAATCACGTTGGTTATAGTCCCTTGGGACTATGCCTACTGATTACCACGTTGTCTAGGGTCGTAGGGTAAACGATCTGATAAATCGCTTATACCTCGAACCCGACCCATTTGGTCGATCATTAGGATCCGACCAAATACATTAGGTGACCATAGTAGGTAGGGAATAACCTTCCGAGGTTATACCCTATGGTCACATCGTTTAAGTAGTTGTATGATAGGTAGTTTATATGCCTTAGGTAAATTACCAGAATACCCTTTTCATGTATAATTGGTAATTAAGCATATGTAACCTAAACCTTTGTCACATCACTGATTATGTAACATGTTTAGGCATATAACACTTGTCATAGGGCTAGTTAGGCGGTCCGAACGCGTTTCACGCGCACGACGCGTTAAAGTAGCATATGTTACCTTAATGGGTCGCGATGGGTCGAAAGCACTTAGGTTTGGTTTCATTGTAGTATGTAGGCCTTGTTAAACCATATCATATGAGTTCCAACACTCATTTGGTTTACCAAGCCTCATCCTATCCGATCTCCCGATTTAAGTCCGGTTTATTTATATAGTTTTAGATTGCCGACTGATTCCGTGCTCTCTCTAGCTTTGTTTGGTTGTTGTTCAAGACCTCCAAGCATTCTCAGGCGAGTACATTATTCCCCTATTTTACTGCTTTCAATTGTTTTGGGGTGACTCATATGTGCTAAATGTTTTCGATGTTATAACGATGGTTTCAAAAACAATTAAGACGATTTATACAAAACTAATAACGATTTCAATAAAGTGAACAAACTTGTTGGTTGTAGTTACATAACAAATGACATTCATTAGCAATGATCAAGCCGACCAGTATTAGGTTATGGTACCATAGGATCTGACAAGTCCCGTTATTTACTACACCCGTAGTTATGTGTGGGTGTTGTGGGTAGCGACTGAATCTGTAATTGTTAATTTACTCTTTGGTAAGGGTTTATTAATGCGAGATGTTAATCTATCCTTTGGTAAGGGTTTATTAATGCGAGATGTTAATCTATCCTTTGGTAAGGGTTTATTAATGCGAATTGTTAATCTATCCTTTGGTAAGGGTTTATTAATGCGAGTCAAGAAGGTTTGAATGTTATTAGCGAGACGACCATTTAAGTAGTTTCACGACCTAAAACGAATTAAACGATTGGGTAAACGATTGGTTTTCATACGATGTTTTAACGATTGGGTAAACGATTGGCTTCAAAGCGATATACGATTGGGTTTTGGTTACATATTACATGATTTACATTGGGCATGAACATTACTTTGGTGGTTTGGTTTGGATTAAGTGATTAAGTAACAATGCATGTGGAATATGATACAAGCATGGTGGATACGCCACTGGTACTTCCTATATATAAGTGTTTGTATGGTATTACATATTGTAGCGTTATTTAAATCATTTCAGTTTGAGACATAGAACATTTTATACAAGTAACATACTTTTCACAAGACATTTATTTACAAACAACTTATCTTATACAAACTCATTTTACATGGTTATTCATTTAATCATGCATTATTCTCTTATTTATACATATCACCTAAACTTATTATTTTTCAAATGATTTACAAAGACAAAGCAAATTACAAGGTTCATGACTAAACATTTTCTTAAACAGAAGTCATGAATCTTATTTTCACAAAACCTATGTACTCGCCAGCATTTCTTTGCTGACCTCGTTTTCACATATGTTTCAGGTATTGTTGAATGATATCGATTGATAAGATGCATGCTCACATAGGACTGGACAAGGCCTTAGTGACTCAATAACAATGATAGACTATGTTTAATTTGTGTATTTAGATTTCCAGACGATGTAATTATTCAATGTTTAATAAAACGAAACACTTTTTGGTATCCATGGTTATGAAACATTAATTCTGTTGCAACACGCCCCGATGTTTCCGCCGCGATTTGTTGTTTTACGCGGTCGGGGTGTGACATTCAGGAACCCAGAAAATATGGATGCTTATCTAAAACTCAAAGCCAGGCAGGCTGATATAAGAGCAAGAATTGAATGCAAAGATCAAGGTGATAAAGTCATTTCAGAAAGAATGGAATTTTTACTCACTAGGGTCAAACAAATGGAGGATTATGCAAAAGACCTAAGCAAAGAAATGTCAAATCTGCCACCTGGAGCCATCCTACAAAAGGAAATGAGAATGGAGTATCTAGCATTTATCATGAAAGAAAAATTTTATCAAGCTAATTAAGAACAATTCAGTGAATGGCCACTCATTGCCTTAAAGCATGAGGTGAACAGAATTGAGAAGATAAAGAATAATCCAGGAATGAAGAGGTCAGCTCCTAACTGGAGTAAATACAAAAAGGCTATTGATAAACTTACCTTGGAATACAAACTGAAGAAACAAGAGTTGGTGGATGCAAAGGTTGGAACTGCTAAAGCCATAGCAAAATGGACAAAGCAGTATACAGATGAGGCTTATGAAAGGCTTAAGAAAAGAAGGATGACAGATTCTGACACTCCAAAGAAGCCTGACTACAAAAATCCAAAGCAGCAGATCAAAACTTCTGAACCACTGGTCACATCAGCAGAAGTCTCAGACATTTAGATAGATCAAAGAAAGAGACAAGAGCAGATTGAAAAAGAAGTTGCAGAAGATATAGCTGCAGCAAATGACATCATAAAAAAAGCTTTCAAACAAAATACAACTGAAGATTCTGAACTAGCAAAACCTTAGAACACTGCTCAAATTATCACAAGGCCAGCATCACCAAACTCATCAGTAAATAAACCTCTCCCAAGAAACCAATTGGGTTCAAAAATACTAAAATGGATGTCTGATCAAAAGACCCATGTATTGACCCTGATCAGATCCAATGGAGAAGTAAAGCATATATCAAAGGAACAAGCACTGGGCCTGAGTGTTGAAGATCTACAAGATCTCCTTGACCTTATACTGTGTATGGATGAGGAAGATACAAGTTCCATGGATTTTGAGTTGCAGTTTAAAGGACAAGTTAGGGAACTTCTGATGAGACAATAAAGATCTAAAATAATGAAGAGTTTTGGCATTATCT